>JAECUM010058015.1:0-18908 GCA_016617855.1 Megalonaias nervosa | reverse complement strand
ATATATATATATATATATATATATCGACAAATAATATTATTATATAAATGAAGCAAAATGAATTTGTAATACATCCCATCATCAAGAATTATGAAGCATCTCGTGATGGTGTAATCAGGAACTGTCGATAAAAATACAGTCGGAACTGTTAATAAATTTGGTCATCTCAGATTTGGTGCTGGGTTAAAAAGATATTACTCACATAGATTCGTGTACGAGTGTTTTTACGGAGTAATAAAAACGGCTTTGTGATCCGTCATATTGATTCAGACCGGAAAAATAATTCTTTAAATAATTTACGAGCTGTTTCACAAAGTCAGAATTGAAACTTGGTGAAACTGATATGCACAGAATGGTTGGAAAGAGGGTTTTTAAGTCTGTGAATGTAGAGACAGGCTAAGAAATAATATTTCAATCAATGAATGCAGCTGGAAAATATTTTGATATTTACCCGAATTCAGTAAATTATGTCGCAGATAAAATAACCATATCAGCCTTTGCAAAGAAATATAAACAAAAAATAACATTTTGTATTAGATAAAGATGGGAGATAACTGTGTTAAGGAACGAGTTCTCCGCTAGAGTAATTAAGTAGTTGCCCCGCTTGCAAGTGCGTAATATTATATGATTGTGCCGCGATTGTTTATTTTTTTTTTTTTTTACTGTTTCTCAACTGTACAAACTCCAGGTAAGTTATTTTTAGCTCTTACCTGTAAGACAGGTAACATAGTTGTATACAGGCCTACATGTACTTTAACCTCGCGAATGACAGATTGTACAGAAAATGTATGTGCGATTATCGAATGCAAATATTTTATACAGTATATTTTATGAAGTGTGTTTGGAAATTGAAATAAATCCACGCTACAGTTTACAATAATTGTGATTTTATTCAGTACGACTGATCGCACATATAGGTTGCCTGCCTATCCAGTATGTGTAACCTCAGTATAAATCACGAACCTTGCGTGTGTACAAATTCAGGTTATTTTTAGATCTTGCAGGTGAACAGGTATGTAGACCTACAAGTATTTTAACTCCCGAATGACATCAGGCAGAAATGTATATAATAAATAGTATTATTGTGATTCTGATTCAGAAAATATTTTTATTTTAAACAAATATTTATTATATAATGAATTCCGGTAATATTCCTGCAATTTTTTCTGAGATTAATAAATTAAATGACGAAGATATAGAATCATCAGAACAATCGGACCCTGAAAAAATTATAAATGATTTTGAAGCGCTACAGGAAGGGAGATATGATGGGAGATATACACTGGCAGCCGAGGATAGATTCATTAAGTTACTTCAACAGGCCATGAAACAATCTCTACTTTATGTCGATGATGAGGATATTCAAAAATTTGTTTCACTCGCAAACGCGATTGAGAAAGATAGATCAGAGTTATCACGTGAATACGAAACAATAAAGATTATGAGTTCACGTGTGCGACAGCTGAAGAAATTTATGTACGATTGTAAACTCAGTGACAAGGTCGCTACTGACGAGGTCACTGAGCGTGAAAGCGCTGTAACCAGCGACTGTGGTAGCGATTAGTTATATACTTAAATTTACCCAGCAAATGTGGATATGTGAGAAAGCTTGCCAGTAGCTTCTCGTGGGTCGGTGGTTCTTTCCGGGGATTTCCCGGTTTCTTCCTCCACCATTAATACTGGCCGCCATGTATAGCCTATCGTGTGCTGAAAAATGGCGTTAAGCCCTACAACAACAACAACAACAGCAACAACAACTTAAATTTACCTGTATATTGGTAAGAGCTCTGGTAGTCGTGGGGTTAGGCGTTCGTGTATGGATCCACTAGTGGAAACTCTTCACATGTTCGAGTCTCGAAAAATGCGATATTGTCTTGCATTCGGTATATATATATATATAATTGTAAGATTGTAAAAGTTCCAGGTGTAACTCGCCAGGCACACCCGATCTCAAAACACCAGAGGTTCAGTTAGGTTTTTTTTTATATTACCCCTATCGCGCTTAGCGATCCAACAATTGCAATGAGAAAGAAAAATATTACAATTACCCCAAAAGATATATATCCGACGTCATTCAACTCAACTCAGTTTGTTTATTTTTCTTATTAAATCTGATTATAATATTTACACAGAATCAGATTTATTCTGATAATATTTATTTTAATTCTGATTATAACATTTATGCAGAAACAGATTCTGATAATAATATTTATTCAGAATCAGATTTATTGTGATAATAATGATAATAATATTTATTCAGATCCAGATAATAATATTTATTTTATTCTGAATTATTTTTTTTATCAATTTCAGAGATATTTTTGTTATTTTGAGTACCATTTACCCCATCAAATTACGAAATCTGGATGATAATTATAATTTTGAGTACCATTTCCCCCATCGATTTTCAGAGTTTGGTCTGAGTTTCAATTAAAAATAAAACTTCATTATAATATTTATTCTGATTCAGACTCAGATTATAATATTTATTCCGATTCTGAGTCAGATCCAGATTCAGAATATATTTATTTTTTATTTTTATATTTTAATCTGACAATAATATTTATACAGATTCAAAATTTTTATTTTTTTAAAATTCTGACTCTGATTCAGATTATAATATTTATTCTGATTCATGATTATAATATTTATTCTGATTTATATTCTGATTATAATATTTATTCTGATTCATGATTATAATATTTATTCTGATTTATATTCTGATTATAATATTTATTCCGATTCCGATTCTGATTAGAATCTTTATTCAGATTCAGATTCAGATCCTGATAATAATATTTATTCTTATAATAATATTTATTCTGATTCAGATTTATTCTGATTCTGATTTAGTTTTTTTTTTCATTTTTTCCATTAATTCAGAATTTTTTACTATATCGATTACAACATGGAGAATCTTACTACGAAGTTTGTTTAGACAATAATAACACACCATCAATTGTTGTATATGGGTTAGTTTTTCTATCTCGGCAATTATTCCATCCATTATAGTTATTCGTGTAACTCAATTTGAGAAGACTTCAGTCACGATCTCACATACAAACTTATTTCCAGAACTTCTTGCCGTAGGTCAAGTAAGTGCCCGGTCTGGTCAGTAAGTCTAAAATGCATCCGTGACAACAGCGGATTATGACATCGCAGATAAACCGGATTAACTGGCACTGACACATTTAAAAGCCCAGGAGATACTTCAGGGGTAAATGAATATAAAATATATCCCTGTTTTGCTTGTTTGGATTTTTCAGTGTCTACTTGATAACTTCCATTGATGGCGTCACACACCAAATTAACTGCAATCATTGATGTGATCGCGACAACACCTGGTGATACATGACGACCACCGCCGTTTCGATCATTGTCATGTTTGAGAATAATTGCCGGTGGGGATATTTTTCTCCACGCTTCTGAAATCTTAGGAAAGTATTCATCAATAATATCATTAAGTGATTTTTTTCAGTTCATCGACGTTGAATTTCGGAAGTTTAAATGTTGGTAGATCTGCCTCCGACAACTGAGTTGTTGCGGTTGAATATCTGGACAGGAATATTTCTTTAAGTGATAAACCAGTGGCTTTATGAACGTCGTTACTTTCAATCACCGATTGTATAATTTTCTGATGATAATTCTCGAAATCCGATGTTAATTTATTCAAGCGTTCTACTTGCTTGATGATTTCCCCGTCAGATAGTCTCTAACGGGGGAGGGGGAGGGGTGTGTTAGTCGTTAATATAAAGGGTAAATGACTGGCGTAGTTTGTCACTCATTCATTTTTGCTCAGAATTAATGATTTTGAAATGATTTTCGAAATCATTTAATTGAAACGAATATATTCCATGATTCCATACCTCGGCACCGGTTCTTTCTCCCTTGATTTGATATTCAAGTTTGAATTTTGGTATTGATGTCCATATTTCTTAATCTGGAGTTTTTTCCCAGTACAATTTATTGTCTGTGGTGAAATCATCACGTTTAAGTTCTGGTGGTCCTTGATAAACTGGTGAAACTTCTGGCCACCCTAATACAGTTCTGATCGATGATTGATATATATCTACGGCGTAGTCTGGTGTTGATATTTCTATCGCAGCTGATAATGTTGGTTCATGAACAGTGATAGCAATTTTAGATTCTCTTCCTGTTATAGATTTAATTCTGCGTTGGAATTCATCGTTGATCTGTTCGATTTGATAACTGCCCGTAGGAATACCAATAACTTGCCAATCGGGAGTTCCATCAGATTTATTTTTATAAGAAAAAGTAATGAGTTATTTGCGGGTAATCCACCGAATGATTTTGATCTAATATTTGGCCAGCTGTGATATACTCGCAGTTGTGCTAATGCTATTTCTGTTGCTGGAATTGCCCATGGAAAGATAATTTCGAATTCAGAATTAGTTGAGCTCGTTGATATCATCGTAGTTGTTGTTGGTGTTGTATTAGCAGCGATTTGTTGGAGGAGTTCTTGCTGCGTAGTTATTATTATTATTTATTTCCTGATTTAAGTTAAGGTGACTCTGTCTTTGTCGGAGACGGCGGGTTTTGATTTCCAGTTGCCTAACCAGAGGTGTCGCGGTATACCTTAATGATTTCAACGAATTCCTGATCTGATGTTGCTCCATCATTGAGCCCTGATGATATCAGCGATGATAATTTGGCGTGTGCGTGTGTTGCCGCTGCTAGTAGTATTTGATTTTCATGCCATTTATCAGCCGCACACGTAGATATCTTTTTTTTTTGCAATTATATTAAGAATACCAGCAACACCGGTTATAACTGCAACACCAATTCCTATTATTGGTGCTATTATATATGTGGCTGATAATTATCCGATTATAGTTGCTGTTTCAGCGACTACGGCAGATGAAGAATAAACAATTATATCAGTAACAACGATACGTCTACGGTATTTTTTTACTTTTATTGTGTACTCGTCAATGATGTTTTTCAGTTGGGTCTGTAATAAACAAACTTGCTCGTATCTGTATTTGCTTACAATATCCAGATTTGACGTTTGCGAAATCATGTACTCTAAAGTATTAAACAATTGAGGTGTTTCAGCGACAAACTCCAGACACCACCAGTAAGACGCTGAGGTTAATTTTTTATCAGATGATTCCAGTATAAATGTTTCTTCGACCGCTTGAATTAACACAATAGACACGGTTCCAGAAAAATTATCGGTTGAATGACGCCGTGGAAATGTGGTAAATATCCTAAATTTTGCAGCGCTGAACACAGACAGCCGGTACACACCAGTGACTTCCGCGGTATGTTTGATAGTGTTATTTTGCTGTGACCATGTTGACGATCCTGATCATACTGTGTATACGATATTGTTAATCTGCTTGTGAGGAATTTTAATCAGATTAGTTTTTTTGAACGATATCAGGAATTCCACTGACAATATCTTCTAGTTTTGTTTTAATTTCAGAGACTTTTATGTCAACAACCATTGGACTTCCAAAGAAATCATCTGTGATTTTATTAAGATTTTGAAAATTTCTACGAGTATTTATACACATATTTACATGAACGTCATACTCAGCTCATAGTGTATTCAATTTGTGATCGATTGTAGTATCTTTATCATCCACATATTTCTTTGTTGCGGCATCTTCATCACTTGTTGGTTCTCTTAAAACAACAATTTTATTGTTATTCATGTTGAGTTGACCGGTTATTGTATCACCGGTGGATCGTAAACGATCAGCAACACTTCTCGTAATTTCATCTCTGATAGTTGCAATTGATACATTTGAGTCTCTGATTCTACCACGGTCAGCAAATACTGGAATATTATCCGTGGTAGCACCGAGAACTCTTCGAATTATGTCGATCTACTTAATGTTACTCGTTTTTAGAACACCGTATTTATCTTGGAAAACAACTTCATCCCGGTCAACTCCAGAAAGATTCATAATGTGAGTAAGTTCACCTTTTGTAGCGTACTTCGATAAATCAATATCATCTTTTTTTTTCTTGTCTTTGATAGAGGATCTTCCATAAATATCAACCATTATACGATTGGTGATTATTTAAAACAGAACTAGTGTACGTATGTACAACTTTATGAGGTGCATCGGAAGATTTTGAAATAGCATCGAGTACAGCAAGTGATTCACGGCCGCATATTGGCGGATCAGTTATTGTCTGTGTTGGTAACGTTGAATACCATACGGGAGTTTGCACTCCGCTGACATATTTTAAAAATTCCTTTGGTGGTGCCAGTCCATACAAATCGAAATAAACAAATTCCACGTGGATCAATCGCGTATGCAACCCAATGAGTACCAGGAGCAGAACTTCTATCGACATTAATGATACCGGTCTCGACACAATTTGGTTGTTTTGGTAATTGATCACGGATAAAATCACCTCTGAAGTTTTGATATTTAATCGCTCAGCAGTATCAAGTAAATCAAATTTGGAAGCGGATAATTTTAATACTAATGTTTTCTTTTTGTTTTGTTTTGTTTTTTTTTTGTTTTTTTTTATTTTCCTTCGTGGCGAACGTAGGTTCCCGGGAGTCTACGTCCGCTCCCACTTGCTTCGTGCGTCATTTGGTTAATTTTCCTAAGCCGTGCAACTTTTTCTGCTGGATGAATTGTTTGAAGAAGCGTAACTATCCTGATGGGGGCTCTTTTGAGCACATTTGCGAATCCTTGACCGGATTTTGTTTTTGGTTAATGTTACCGCCGGTTGCTTTCTTTAATGCCATTCCAGCGGCGGTTCCAACGGCGCCGAGTGCAGCTGCGTTTGCAACAGCTGAGCTGCAGCGGCGATGATTCCTGGTATAGCTGCGAGAAGTGGAAATATACCACCCGTCTTGGCAATATCGCTAATGGTACTCGCAGAAAGATCAAGACGTTCTCTGGTTTTTGATCGTTTGGCGTCATTGAAATACCTGAGTTGACGTTCAGTCAGTGATAGATTATTTGGACCTCCTGCGAGTTCTCCTGATTTCAGTAATATAGTTATTCCCGATTTTTTAAAAATACTGATTGTAGCTTTTTAATCTGATCAGGGGTCAGAGTAACACTAACATGATGATATGACATTATAATATTATGAACGATTTAATTACGTGTTTTCGACTGGGGCATCAATGACTCTCATTCGTCCACTAACACCTGCAAGCAATATTGTTTTGTCTGAGAGTATAACAGCGATTACTCTGTAATTAGCAACAACCGCTCCTCTTGCTGCACGAGCCCGAAAGTGTATATCAACTACTGATTGTCTGAACAAATCCAAGTGTTCCAGCGAGAAATAGTAGATCGGATACAGTGTTGTAAAATCCCGCTGAGATATTTGCAAAGCAGTATCAATATTTTGATCACTTCCCATGAATGTCATCAAACGATGATATGCACATGCAACATGATTATTATCAAAATCCAGCAATATATCCTCAGCTGGTTCTTGATGTCCATTTATCCTCAAAGAAACTTCAGTAACAACAAGTTTGTCAAATATCATTGCACTGCGTCACTGTGAGTTTACTCGTGCAGCATCTTGGAAAGCAATAAATATATGTCGCGGTGCTGAGACACCTTGTTGTGAAGAGAGAATAGTAAGAATAATTAATCTGACACAACGCTGTAGTGCCCACAAACATCTAACATGAGATGATTCAAAGAATAATATTTCAGTTCGGTTTTTAAAGTTAAAAAGAATGCAATAGTACAAAAATATTAAAACATCACACCCACCAGTGGAGTGGCTTCTCTGGTACAAAAACCGCATACATAGGATTATAATGTAACACACCTGACTCATTCATATACATACCTATGTATATTTCCTGAAGAGTAAACCACGACTAGAGTGCATACCATTCAAGCGTCTACTGTCAACAAAACTCATTCTTGTAGAGCGAATCTACTTCGAACCTGTGAAACACAAGAAATGAAATGAGAACTCAATTACGAAACTTTACCATGATGATCCACCAGAGAATATCGTGGATTTTATCAGGGAATGCGACATATAAAACATATGTTTGGAGCTTTTACATAATTGCCAATCATTTCATTATTTCAAAGGATGTTAACAGATTTACCTTTGAAATTTTATCGTTAAGTACTTAATGTTGATGTTTTTTCTTTGGCGTTTAAGAAGGCATTATCTTTCAATATCTGTTTGTTGAATTTTTTTATATTTGCATGTTTTGTCTTTTCTTTGAATCGGTACCGTTTTGCGTATCTGTTTTTATTGTGTCTCTATATTCTTTATTAGAATACAAGTGAGAAGGTGGATATTGATGTAGTGAAGTACGTGAAAGAGAAGCTTGCAGATGGATTTGAAGATTTAGTTAAGTGAGATAAAAACCATATTGCAATTAATTAAAGACCATTGATATGATGTTATGGTAATAGGCACAACAAAATGAGCTTGCACAAAAAAACAAAATTGTGTCTAACATATTTAAAGGCCCACTCCAAACAAAAATTATGAATTTTGATTAAAACGAAAACAAAATATGTCTGCACAGCCATATTTAAAGGGATTCAGCAAATACGTCCATAATAACAAAATGTTTATAATGGTCATCAACTAAAACTCAGACTAACAGTTAAGTAGTACATTTGGTGGAGATTTTAACGACCAGCCATATAGACATTTCGCTCAAGTTGTTGTTGCTTAACTCCATCTTGTAGCGCACGGTGCATGGCGACCAGAATTTTGGGTCACGGGAGATTCCGTAAAAATACAGGGAAGAACCACCGACCTATGGGAAGACACTGACAAGTTTTCTCACATACCCACGTTCTCAGAACAAGAGACTCGAGCATACTCAAACAGAGGTGAGATGTCGGCGATCTGGAAAGGCGAGGGGATTACACCACTCGGCCACCCGGGTCCCCCGTGCAAGTTGTAATTGATCTAGTATTATGTACAATTAATTTCTATTGCGTTTTTGGCTTTTGTCCATTATTACATCCTATGTATATTTAATTTGTATTGTGGAATGGACCTTTGTCCATAATTTGAGAGTATGAATTGGGTCTAGCTACCTAATGTGTTCTTATTTTGTACACAACCTATTACGTAACTTATATTTGTCTATGATTTTAGATTATATATTAAGATCAGTTTGGATTGGAATAAACATGCTTACAGATGTTGAGTTCAAGGTCTAGGGTTTTTTGAAGAAATTAAAAATGTTTTAGAAGCACTTTATTTACGAATTTGACTTAATAATGGCCCTTATCCTGGCCTTGTATTGTGTCTTAGCTTCTTATATCAATGTGGTTTACTTCAAATTGTGTATTCCTCTCTTAACATCAGTCTTTAGAGGAATCAGTTTTAGTTGTTTGTCTGTAAATATTTTAGAGGATTTATTTATTTTATCTATTCATGCTCTTTTTTCGTGATGCAAAATGTTTTAAAATATTTCAGAAAACCACAATTTGTATTTGAAATTTAAATTCACGTTGTTTCGGTTTGCTTCGTTTAGTCTCTGGTATTTAAGTTCAAATATTTGAGAAATCGTTACTCAGACCAAGAAGATTTCACAATGTTATCTAAGGTGGAGAACTTTATTTTAAATCCTACCCAGAAAGGGTTAGACGCCATGGAAAAGGACGAAATGCTTCTGTTTGCCAGACAATGTGATCTTTCTGCAGCAAAGATTTCGTTAACGAAACAATAAGAATTATTTGGTCCATTATATTTGGTGGAAAGAAAGTCTTTGGTAAGGTGCGTTGGGCTTGATTAGTAAGTCTCTGTCTGGCTCTGAAATGAAATGAAAAGATTTGAAGCAAAAAAAAAAAAAAAAAAACCAGATAGAAACTGTTAAAATCTCTCAACATAAAACAAAACCATAATCCAAAGTGAGAGAGAGGAGACAGAGACAGAAAGACAGAGAGGGAGAGACAGAGAGGGAGAGACAGAGGGAGAGCGAGAGAGAGAGAGAGAGAGAGAGAGAGAGAGAGAGAGAGAGAGAGAGAGAGAGAGAGAGAAATTGAAATGTCCAATACGAATATTAGACTTTATTCTTAAAAAGTGTACATCCTGGCAAAAAGCTCGTGAAGTCTACACTTTGCAATAACAACAAGAAATGCTAATTTTGATGTCGTTAAGGAATGTATTTTGAATGGTTAACAGTTGGTACTTGAGCCATGTTGATAAAAGTTTAGGAATTGTATAAAGAACAGACCCATGTCGGATTTGCAAGGAAAAACAACCCCAATATTTGATAGGTTGTGCTCAGCCAAGAAGGTTGATCAAGATTACGATAACCTCAGACAGCTCATATTAATTGAAGAGTTCAAGAATGGCATCCATAGTGACCTCAAAGCTACCTTGATGAGCAAAATGTCGACGCTTTAGAAATACTGCTAGTACAGCAGACTATTTTTGCCTGACTCTCAATGTTTAACTTGCCAAGACGTTTCCTCTCACAATTGTTTTAGTATCGACACCATCCAAGTCTCATACAAGTAGTTTCAAATCTCAGTCTGGTATAACTTTTAGGAATCAAAAATAAGATTTGATTGATCAGAAATCCTTGTCGCTTCCTACCTTATTGTAAGCAGAATGGGCACATTATATATCATTGCTACATACTGAAACAAAAGCAACAGAATAAAGGCAGAACTATTGCAAATGCCCTTATTTCTAAGAGGTCAATGTCACGGTCATGTATTGATAGAAATGCTTTTGTTAGGTAAATAAACCCAGTCCGACTGTATTACGAAGAATTATACACCATTCATGTCGAAAGGTTCTTTATCACTAGTTAGTGATTATTCCAAGTTTATATCTTTTTAAACGTTAAGGGACAGGAGATTCCCAGCTTTTTATTATCAGGTACCTTTATCTGCCTTTGTCTGAGAAGACAGCTTCTATTGAGATGGTTCTAATTGAAAGAGTGCAGATTTGTAATGTTATTCTCCATATTGTAGAATTGGTATCAGACTGTCTCAGGATTAGTAGAAGTCGGAGCAGTGACGTCGACGGTATTCATTTAATACTAGGCAATGATCTAGCTGGAGATAAAGTTGTGCTTAATCGATTTGTAACTATCAAGCCCTGTTGGGATCAAAACGTGGATCCTATTGAAAATGAAATTCCTGATACATACACTGCTTCTACAGTTATATATATATATATATATATATATATATATATATATATATATATATATATATATATATATATATATATATATATATGTGGGTGGGTGGGTGGGTGTGGTGAGTGTGTTTAGGTAGACTTGCGAGGACCTGATGTTGGTTGCACACCAACATCTCGAGAACGTGACTACATTGTGAGGACTTACACACCAGTCCTCTAAATGTTACTTCGGAAACTGGTTGAGAATGATCAAAATTGATAAACCACTTGTTATTGGAAAAGTCCTCACAAAGTCGGTAATGGGTGAGAGACAGTTATACTCCGTGTGTATAGTACACACAATTGGTGATCTTCCTCTCGAACTGGACTCGTGTGGAAACGCTTAGCCAATTAGAAGGCGCGTGACTTCTGATTGTTTGTTATCCAGTCAGAACATAGCTTCTTTGCAGTGTCACTGCAAATTTCATATGGCGATATATGCGACACATAAAAATAATTATTAGTGATGTGATGTGATGTGATTATGATTTTTAACGTAGCTTTAACAATTTTGCAGTCATATCGCTACGATGTCTGCAGTGTGGCAGTTTATAGTGATGTCTAGCACTGGGTCATCATGCCGCAGACATGTAGCATGATGTCCCACCCAGTCACATTATCCTGACACCAGGCCGACCAGCCCTAACACTAACCTCTTAATGCTGAGGGCTTTTTGAGGCAGCTGTTAGTACCATTTTTGTAAGTCTTTGGTATGACTCGACCGGGGATCGAACCCACGACCTCCCGCATCCGAGGCGGACGCTCTAACCACTAGGCCACCGGAGCAGTCTAATTATTAGTACTATTAGTGATTTAAAAAAAATAATTTTGGAATAATCGTAAACTGGTGATGGCATCAGAAAGTTCGATATTTTAAACCCGGTGCGACTGATATAGTGCGGTGTTTGTTCTTGGTGCGTGGTTTGGTGTGTACATGTATTTCATTGCTTCGAGACACAGGTGCTCGACGCGAGCTTGATGTTGAGAGAAAAAAAAACCAGTAATCTGAAGAAAAAAAAATTATACAGAGTGACAAAAATACCTCAGAATACCCCCATGATCCATTCTGTCATAGGACACTATCACACTATATATGACAGAATGTAAGTAACTTCCAAATACTTCGCTCCACCTATGACCCTCGATTTCTTTCTGCTATTTCCGTATTTAAAGGCACACGTCCATTCTCTATGGCTTGTTTTACACCTGAGATATTTTTCTATTCATCAAGCCATATTGACTTTTCTGCGTTGCACCAAACTGAAATTACGGGCTCCGAAACGTGCAAATTTCGCGAATTTTGCCTGCCGGGACAACATTGCGCTCAGGTGAGAACGGGTGAAAAGAGCTACACATACTATGTTTGCGACTCTACGATACATCCCTTCTTTAATTACAGAACAGTAGTAGATTCAGAAGTAAGTATGTACTTACCATTTACTCGATTCAGCTTTAGGAATCCTGTTCCATGGAAGAATTAGACATTGTCTTCTTCACTACACATATATCGCATGCAAGCGACTCTCATTTTCAAAACATGTACACTATGCGGCAAGCACGTCTAAGGTGAAATATGATTGGCTCAAAAAGGTTATACTGAAATAACATCCATGCATCAAAGAACCGTTTCACAATGAAGACTATTTGTACCCCGGCAAAAATAGGTATTAACATGATCGCATCATGTTATAAATCATTTGAATGTGTTAAATTAATGAGAGTATAAATTAAAGTATAATCTTTTGTTCCAATCATATTTCGCCGTTGACGTGTGTGCGCCATAGTGTACATGTGTTGAAAATGAAAGTCGCTTGTATGCGGTACACGGTACTAATTGTATGGAAAAATGGGAACCAGCTTGGAACTGACTGAGCATAAAATAGAGTATATATGGGTTTGGTTGGCCAGGATTGGTTAATAATGTAAGTTATGTTTTAGGAGAAAGGATCTTTTGAGAGCTTATCCTAGTTGTAAGTGAAAAAAATAGAGACATTGTTTAATTGATGGAATTTCAGTCCTTTAACAGTCTTGAGTTTGGAACACTCATTACTAAAATTAGCACCTGACTCTTGGTGCGGAATTGAAAGCACATGTTGCACACACATGCAAGTCCAGAAAATGCCGCGGCTCATATCCTTTCCTCTACACAGAAGTTGACGTGCAGGTTTCATCTATACTGATAAATATAGGTTTGATCATGAGCACTCAGAATAAGTTATTGAATTTTTAATATCATGGTGTTTGCATAGGTTTACTATGGGAACTGAATTAGTACAGTCCTATAGACAGTTACAGGAATACAGTGACTCCACATGTGCGAGTGCAATTAACTTTACTATAAATGCAATCATATGGTTCTATTTGTGGATAACAAGCACTATTAATACCTTTTGTAAACCACAGAGTGACTTTCAGTGTGATATTAAACACATATTCAGATATATCAACTGTTGCCAAGAAGGGGGAGGGGGAACAGGGTGTAGATTTGACTATATTAGGTGGAGTGTTTTGCACTTTGGTTCATATCTAAGCAATACATATATAACATTTATACAATCTACCATTTATAGTGTAATTATAGCAAGCAATATGATATTTCCCAGTTGTGTTTTGAAACATAATGCTTAAGATATGAGTAGTATACTAAGAGGCTGATCCTCAAAAGCGGATTCTGGACCGGAACCCCCCCCCCCCACAAATCAGTCGGAGAAAGAATAAACCTTTTTTGATAGAAACTTCATATTGAACAATGAAATATTATATAATATGTATCATTATAATCCAATAAGACATGTTGGATTTGATCTAACAAACAGATTTTGTAAGAGATTTGATTCAATAAAATCAGCCTCATGCTATACTGGCATAAAACCTAAAATAATAAGCGATTGTATTAAAAAAGTTGGATATCATATATCACCAAAATATGGGTCAATATGGTTATTCGCAACTGAAAATGACGAACGAATAAGAGGTTGGTCAGATGATTTGATGACATTTATTGACAATATGGTTGACATTTTATTTGATAATGATATTATTAAAGCTATACAAAATTAAGCATCCAATTATGTTTTATTTGACAATGATATACAAAAATATTTACAAAACAGATAATCATAACACAACCCCATATGAACTCCTAGATTGCCAAACAACATTCTAGCAAGTTCAGGGGCATTCGAAATATCCCCATATGAACCTCTAGGTTGCCAAACAACATCCTAGCAGGCTCAGAGGATTCGAAATTAGACGAAACACAACCCCCATGTAAACCCCTAGGTTGCCAAACGGCATCCTAGAAGGTCCGGAGGATACATATAAGGACTGCACAACCCCCATGTGAACCCCTAGATTGCCAAACGACATTCTAGAAAGTTCAGAGGGTGACCCGTACTTTTTATAGACAACAAAACACAACACATAAACTTATCCTAAGAGATATATAAACTTATCCTAATAGATATATAAACTTATCCTAAGAGACGGCACATACATAAGCTTATCCTAAGAGATATATAAACTTATTCTAAGAGACGATGGAAACATAAACGGGGAATTTACCTACGTCCAACAGATTTTGTACACTCTCCTCATGATAACCCCGAGTTGAGTGCAAAAGTACACCCACCACGTGGTTACATGGTGGGAGAGTGTATTTTTTCTGTTGGGGTTCGCACCCCCAATTAAAATAATTTTTTGGTAATCCAGAACCATACCCACCGACATATGCCAGTGATGGGAATCGAACCACAGACCTTCAGTACGAGAATTCAACATTCCTGCACTGAGCTATGAAATCCGATTACATATATATGTTTGAGAAATTACTATATACTTACCAGTTACCTGGTTGTGAATAGCATTTTATTTTTTCTGATTTTGAATAGCATTTCATTTTTCTGATTCTGAAAAACGTTAATCTGAAAGCCTACATTTGTACAGAAAAACGAAATCTAAAATATATTACCGTCTATTTATACAGAAAAACGAAGTGGCTGTATACATTACCGTCTATTTATACAGAAAAACGAAGCGGCTGTGCGGCTGTGTATATTATAGGCAGGTCTGAAAATCAATAGGTGGGTTTTTACCAAGCCTGTAAAGATTCAGGGAATTCCGTTTCAGTACGGCTTTAGAAACAGACAGACAGACTAATACACCTGGAAATCACTTAACAGACAAAACGAACTCACTAAAATCCCCAACAGCGCTTTATTACAGACAGTCTGAAAATATACAGTGCATTCGTACCAATCTATATTCGACAATACAGAACAAGCTGGAACGGTATTATCTCCCCTTCTAAAGGAACACATTAAACCGATACTGGAAATTTAGTCGTAGAAAGGAAATTTTACGTTTACAAGCAGGGATTTAATCTGAGTAAAAGTCATCTAGATTACTGATGTAATGCCCAAGTGCTAAAGTATTAATTCCATTTTTACAACATCTTTCATCATCAAAATTGCTAAGTCCACGTTTGATAATCGTATCAGTTTCAAGCTTATGAAGATTCTTTCGAATGACATTTGTCTTAATAAAACTGACATTATTGCTTAGAGCGGTTTTAAAATCATTAAAATTCATCATCTTTTTCACATATCCTCGAGGAATACCTTTTGCTTTTTTTGTAAGTGTATTGTCATCTAATATGACAGCATACATCTTACTCCTTAATCCAACAAACTCTCTCACCGGCACAAACATAAATTCGTCCTTAAATTTACCGATAACTTTTTTATTCGTATTATCATTAAATCCACTACTAGTCGGATAATCAGATAAATCAAATAAGTCACGATGTTTATAAATATCTTCATAGACATCTTCACATTGTATATTATAAACTAGCGAATCTGTATCAGTAAATAGCAACTCTGAATCTGGCCACTGCTTTTTAGTAAAATTATAATGAAAGTCGTAAATTAGCCACTTTGATATATCAAGTACAGCTGCACCAACATAAATCGGTTTATTTAACTTTAAATTTGTCTTTCGTCGTTGTATTGCAACAAGATTTTCATTAAATATTTTCATGCTGACAAAACCGTCATCGTTGACTAATTTATTTCTGCGATTTATATCATTTACAATTTCTATCGAAACTCTTTTTCTAATGTTCTCCATTGTCTTTCCAAAAACTGAGTTATTCATTAACTTAAAAAAGTTTTTCTCAAAGTCGGTCTTAGCCACAGCACGACGTTTGGTATTTAAGTCAATATAATTTGACAGCCACCTAGACTGATTAAATTTTAGTACGCGATGGACTTTTCTCAGAATTAGTCCAGCATCTACTGCCTGTTTTAAATTTTTGTAATGTATCACGTAATTTCTTTTATTTAGCAAATTTGGAACTAACTTATTAACGATCGAATTTTTTGCTGTTGTCATGGCTCGTTGCTCGGGTGATAGTAAACTGTAATCTATCATCATCGACTCTGCACAAAATGGGTAGTCGTTGTGTAGATCATACAACGAACTAGGATAATCTAGGTCAACTTCAACAAAATAACTGACATCGGAAAAATCTTTTTCAGTTTCTTTAAGAAATTGATCTGGAGATATCCAATGAAATCCACCGCACGGCATTGGCTCTGACATTGCATACCCATACAAATTGACGCAATCTAGATAAATAATATAATTCGACGGGAGATTTTTATCATAATTTTTTAGATATTTGTTATTAGCTACTGCATATTTTTTTGTTATAACACTAATTCCGCCTCAGATACCCTTTTCAATAAAATTAAACATATCGACGTCTGTTAAGAGATCTAATTCTATTTTGCTTGTTTTTAGTAGAGCGTCCCACGACAGTCCGGGAGCAGAATAATACCAACAAGGATCTAGTCCGTAATTGCTGTAGCTTACTCGACGAAAACTTTCAAAAACATCTGCTAGTAGTAATACATCTGTTTTCAAATATATATCATGATAATCATCAAATGTTTTGCAACTAAATTTATTCCAAATATTTTGTGCATATTTGTATTCATCGTCTGACACATCTTCACCTTTTAGCTGCAAGTAAAATTTGTCTTTGTTAGGCAGAGAAGTTTCATTAAATCTGCTCCAGTCGTCGAGATACTCATACGGAAAGATACCTTTTTTTGTCAGATCGACGTAGTTTTCACCAAAGCAACTTCGCAGATTATTAAAAGTGCTACAACCTTTTACAAGTTCATCTAATGATGCTGCCATAAATTGCAGACTATCAATAAAACGTAATTTCCGAGAGTAACTGACAAAATTATTTGGAATACATTTTATCTTATTATTTAGTTTTAGTTTAGATTTAATTTCCTCATTGCCAAAAGCTTCTACAATGATATGACTATCATAGCCAAGAAAGTTATGTGAAACGACAGATATAAACTTTGGTGCATGAAATTTAAAATTACAATTATTATGAGCTGCCCCACGATATTGACCGGTCAGACGACAATGATCACGAACTTTATCACAGACTCCGTTGGAGTCTACCAATAACTTCTCGCAAATATGACAATTAACCGCTTCGTTAAATTCAAGTTGTTGCTTAGATGTTATTTTCATTGGAGCTGTCCTAAATAATTTGTTAGAAATTTTATTAACATCATCTATCAGATTTTTTAATAACCATACCACCGGACTTTCAGATTCACTATCTTTACATCTACATAACTTTATCGGACATGAAAACTTATCGTCGACGCAACAAACTACTTTATGTTGCTGTATTTTTCTTGTGCTTGATTTATTAGGATTATTTTCAGCGCCAGCCACTGGAACGAGTAAACACTCGAAATCCGCATAAATAACGAAAGGTATATTTAGCTTATGATCATAATTTTTAAATTTTAAGACTTTTTCTTTTTCGCCGGGCATAGTTATTCTTTGAACGTTGATACAGTATTTAATATGTTCCTGTAGTTTCTCATTCTTAGAAAAACCCTGCAAACATTTGTAACAGAAATATTTCTTTTTTTTATTTTTATTATACTGTCCACCAACTAAGCCGTTAAAGTTTTTTATCCAAACGTAATGTCCTTTATAAAATAATAAATTTATTGTCTTTTGTGTAGCAGTCTCTGAAATATACCTTGGGTAAACATTTTCTCGCTCATCTAGTCCGAAAACATTTACTGAAATATTGTTTTGTTTTTCAAACTTTGGTATCTGATTTTCTGCCACTGGAAAAGTTATTCCGTTAAAATCTAGTTCGTCTTTGTATGGCAAATACTTTTCAATTCGGTGACTGTGGTCACTCTGTGGATGTCTCTCCGACAAAATTGACCAACGAAAACATTGATCGTCGTTTTTTTTGACACTTACACAGCATTTTTTGTTTTTAATTTTTTTGGGAAGATCAACGTAAGAACTACCTCGAAGTACGTTATATTTTGCTGTATGAATTAAAACTTCCTTTATCATTTCAAATTTCCAGCCTGACCCAGATGAAGTAAATTCCTCCAATTTTTTAATTATTTCTTGGTGTATTTCATCGGCGACAGGAAATATTTGTTCCAGTTAATATTCTTCGTGATTTAGCTGTTAAATATGGTTCTGAAATTTCGCTGTCGAAACTTGTATTTTCAAAGATTATATCAAATATATCTTTTTCGATTACATTTAACTTTGATAAAATCATGTGATACTGAACTATTAGCTTGATACTTTTGTGAGCTGTAAGTTCCTTAGATACAACAGGTTGTGAAAGATGATATAAATTTGTAGAGTTAAAATTTGCTGAAACATTTTGATCATCAAATTTGTAACTGTTG
>JAECUM010058013.1:0-32004 GCA_016617855.1 Megalonaias nervosa | reverse complement strand
TGTGTGTGTGTGTGTGTGTGTGTGTGTGTTCCATATAGTCACGATTTTAGATATACTTCATTCTTCATTCTGGGTGCTGTTGCTGACGTTGGCGATTAAAAAGTTAATCATTTATATTTCTCCCGTAAAGTCAGTACTATCCAGAGCAAGTTACTATTTTAATATAATCTTTTATTTGCATTGCCAGGCCAGTGCAAATTAAAATCTGTTGGTAGATTGCGACCAAATAATTCATGGCATGAAAAAGCGTACGACTCGCATTCCAGGAACTTAATAACATTTTAAATAATATATTTTTACGTGTCTAGGCTCTTAGCAAATAATTTATTTCCCTACAAAACCAAGGTAGAAAAAGAAAAAGAACTTACGTTTTTACGAATCAAATCCAAAATTAATCCAAGAATTAAATAAATAGAAGTCCCATTATGAAAAAGTCCTAAATGAATCTGAGTTCGAGCCCCGATGAAATTTAAAATGAGGTCGATGACGTCTGTCGTAACCTTCAAAATACAGATGTGTCAACAGTTCCTTCTTGAATAACATAAAATATTATTCCAGTTTTGAATTCTGAATAAATTTCAAAGAATGTCTTTGTCCAAGAATTTTGTAAGGAGCACTTATGTATTTCCAGAGGAAAGAATCACTTGTATTCATCAAATAGAATTTCAACTCAAACCGGTCACAACAAAACACCTTTAAGTTTCAATGGTCTGGAGGGCGAATGCCCAAACTCTATCCAGAAAACAGTTATACACTAATTTAAGACTCAAAACAGATTCCCGTATGAGGGTTACATGGTCACCCTTCCAGAACAAAACAGAAGCTTTTTACATGCCTAACATCACGTACTCTCAGTATGGCCTTAACTGAAATCAATGGTTCTTACTCTAGGAAGGCATAAAAGAAAATAGAAAAAAGTTGTTTACTAGATCTGCCACTGTTTCTGAATCAAGATCAGAAACTAGATACTGTGTTTCTATATTATAACTGTCAGGTCAAACAGAACTGAACTGAATTTCTGGAAAAATGTCAGATCCAGTAGACAAAGTTACCTTATAATAGTATGCAATCGAATAAAAAATAAAACTAACAAACAAATAATTAAATTACATATACATAACACTTATCCCATAAAAGAAAAGAAGGATTTACATAATAAAGCTTTCTTTTTTCCATAGTTAATTATATATGAGGTTTTTAAAAATATAACATAAGAAGAACTCTTTTGAATTATACAACGAGTACATGAAATAATATTTCTATACATGGGAAAGTGCATCTGCTATTAAATTGTCTTTTCCTTTGATGTGCCTGATGTCAATATTATATTCTTGCGAAAACAAACACTACCTTAATAATCTCTGATTTTTGTTTTTCATCTTGTCAATGAAAGTAAGGGGGTTCTGATCACTAAACACAATAATCTGAGAAGGAGCTGAGCTAATGTAAACTTCAAAATGTTGTGATATCAAAGCCAAACATTCCGTCTCGATTGTTGAATAATTTCTTTGGTGGATATTTAATTTCTTAAAAACATAGCACACTAGATGATCAACACCATTTTTATCTTCTAGAATCAATACTGCTTCATCCAAAACATGACTTGCATCAACAGACAGTTCAAATGATTGACTGAAGTTTGCAGCTGTAAGAACTGGTGCACTCCTAAGTATGGCCTTTAAGTTATCAAAAGTCTCCTGACATTTTTCAGTCCAATGAAACGTGATTTTTGTTGCTCAATAAATTTGTCAGGGTTCAGCAATTATAGAAAAATTGGAACAAAATTCCCGATAGTATCCAAAAATACCTAAAAGTCGCATCAGTTGCTTTTTACTGACAGGCACAGGGAATCCAGAGATAGCCTTCACCTTAGCATCTATAGGTTTAACTTGTCCATGTCCTACAATATGTCTTAGAAAGGTTACACAAGCACGGCAGAACTCACTTTTGGATTAAATAATTGTCAAACTTGCATCAGTGAGTCTGTCAAAGAATTTCTGAATTGTTGCTAAATGTTCTTTCCAGGTGTGGTTGTAGATGCTGACATCATCGATGTAAGCATCATAATTATCTAGATTAGAGGTAATCATGTTCATTATACGTTGAAAGTACTTGGCGAACCTTTCATCCCGATCGGCATCACTTTATATTAATAAAGTCCATCTGGAGTCAAGAATGCCGAAATTGCCTTTACCCTTTCCGTCAGTGGAATTTGCCAAAATCCTTTCAGAAGGTCAAATTTGCTGACATACTTTGCATTTCCAATTTTATCAATGCAGTCATCGATTCTGAGTAATGGAAATCAATCTGTTTTAGTCAAACTGTCCACTTTCCTATAATCCGTGCACATGCGGAAAGTTTTATCTGGAACAAGTATACATGGTGAACTCCAGTCACTTTTCTAGGCTAGGCTCTATGGCTCTATGAAATCATTTTCCAGCAAACACTGAATTTCTTTTTTCAAGTATTCCTGTTTGAGAGGGTTCATCCTGTATGGGTGTTGTTTCATAGGTGTGGAATTTGCAATTTTAACGTCATTATAAAATTTGTTTGTTCTCGTTGGAACATCTGGAAATAAGTGCTCATAGTCAAATAATAACTGTTTAAGTTCATTCCTTTCTTGCAGTTGTAAATGTGAAAGTTTCTGGTCCAGATTATTCATAATTTCTAAATTCCTAAGATTTGTTACTCCAAAATCAACAGTGTCCGATTGCATTCCTTCACTTAAATCCTCAATGAGTGGGACAGATACAAGTAAATTAATTGCATGATTAACCTGGCTATCTCTCTCAATATGCTCATGTATCATGTTTATGTGGCAAAGTTGTTTTTGTTTTCGCCTCCCAGGAGTATTTATGATATAATTTAAATCATTTATTTTCGTTTCAACTGTGTAGGGACCATAATATTTGGCCTGAAGAGGATTTTGTGGTATGGGCAAGAGAGCCAGAACTCTATCACCGAGCTGAAAACTCCTTTCTTTTGTATTTTTATCATCACTTAATTTCATTTTTGACTGAGTAGAGTGCATATTAGCTCTTGCAACCTCACAAGCCTTTCGGCCACTTATCCTTAAAATCAGAAACATAATCGAGAAGACTGATTTCGCGATGTTCATTAGAAAGAAGTTTCTTTTCAACAACTTCATTGGTTCACGCACAGTGTGTTCAAAACCTAGTTCAAAGGGACTGAATCCTAAAGATGATTGAACGGATTCCTGAAAGCAAACATTAGTAAATGAATGCCTTTTTCCCAATCTTTACCCGGATCAAAACAATATGATCAAATCATATTTTTCAACGTCTGATGAAATCTTTCTAAAGCCCCTTGTCTATCAGGGTGATAGACAGAAGATTTGAATTGTTGGATGCCTAATTCGTACATAACTTGCTGGAAAATTCCAGACATAAAATTTGACCCATGATCAGATTGGACAGATTTAGGAAGGCCAAATTGAGTAAAAAAAAATCTTTATCAAAGCCCTTTACTTTATTTTAGTTTTAATATTCCTCAATGGAATTGCCTCTAGGAATCTTGTTGACGCACACATAATGGTCAACAAGTATTAGTTACCTGATTTGATCTTAGGTAAGGGACCGACACAGTCTGCCATTATTCTGCTAAATGGTTCGTCAAATGCAGGAATAGGTTGCAGATGAGCCTTAGGTATCTTCTAATTAGGTTTTCCTACCAGTAGACAAGCATGACAAGGTCTGCAATATTTACAAACATCACTTTTAATTTTTGGCCAATAAAAGTGAGTCAAGCTCTTATGATTCGTCTTATTAATCCCTAAATGTCCAGCCATAGGAGTTTCATGGGCCAAACTAAGAATTTCCTGTCTGTACGATTTTGGAACTACAATTTGATAGTTCACTAACCACTCATCACCAGCAGATACCCATTTTCTCAAAAGAATTCCATTTTTAATAAAATAACAGACAGGTACTTCAGTGGCTTCAGTTTCACTAATGGCCCTTTGAAACAAACAGGAGATATCAGAATCTTTTCGACGACAAGTGATTGTCGTTTGTCACCCTGATTAGAATAAAGAGAATGATTGTCGTTTGTCACCCTGCTTAGAATAAAGAGAATGAGTAGTTAAAAGAGGATCACTCTGATCAATACCTTTTGATTGATCCAAACAAGGAGTGAAAGTAACCTCATCAAAAGCCTGACCTATACATGTGTCAGCTAAAGGAATAATTTCTTGATCAACATCATTCTCAAGAACTTTCTTTGCCATAGTTCTAGTACCTGCACAAGCTGGGTACAAATCAGAGAATTCGTTTTCAATAGGATCAATTTTCTGATTCAAAGAAGGCTTGTCAGTTACAAGTGGATTAACCACAACCTTGTCTCCAGCTAGGTCATTGCTTAGTAATAAATGAATGCCCTCAACGGGTAAAGAAGATGCTATTCAAACTGTCACAGGTCCTGAGACGAAGTCTGATTACAAATTTACACAATGGAGAGGAACATTAACAATGACGCACTCTACCCCCTGAATAAGTACACTCTCATTAGATGAAGACTTCTCAGAAAAAGGCAAAATACCTGATAATAAAAGACTCTGAGACGCTCTTGTGTCCCTTAAAATTTTAATAGGGATAGGATTGGCCGAACACCCAAGAGTGATATAGAACCCTTCGACATGAATGGTTCATAACTCTCCATAATAAAATCAGACTGGGGTTTATTAGACCCAACAAATGTATTTCTTTAAATACATGACCCTGACCTTGACCTCTTAGAAATAAGAGCATTTGAGATAGTTCTGTCTTGATCCTGATGCTTATATTTCAATTTGTAGCAATTATAAATAACGCGTCCTTTCTTCTTGCAGTAGGTACACGTAGGAAGAGACAGGGATTTTTGATCAAGCTTATCAGAAGCTTGATTTCTAAAAGTTGTGCCAGATTGAGATTTAGAAGGGGTCGTATTAGGCTGAAATACCTTTTTACTAGAAGACTGCTGAGTGCAAGACATGCCTACAAAAGAAACTTTAAGAGCTAAAAAATACTCGTCAGCAGCACGAGCAGCTTTTTCCAAGGTTTCGACCTTATGCTGATCAAGATAAATCCTAATGTCACTATAGACACAATTCTTGAACTCTTCAAGTAATATGAGTTGTCTGAGATTTTTGTTACCTTTGTTATCTTTTCTAGAAGAGCACCACCTAACAAATTGTAGTGCGTTTTCCCATGGAAATTCGACATAGGTCTGGTCAGGTGATTTTCTAGAATTCCTAAAACCTTGTCGATAAGCCTCAGGGACTAATTCATAACCATTCAAGATATAGTCCTTAACTACATCACAGTCGGCACTATGCTGTAGTGACAGTGAAATGTAAATATCACTAGGTTTACCAGTATGTACATATTGTAACAATAGAGTCCAGTACTCTCTTGGCCAAATCAAACTTTCAGCAATTTTCTCAAAATAAACAAAATACTGACCTACTTCTTTCTCCAGAAAATGGGGTGCTAACTTGATGTTTCTTCAAACATCAAAAGTAGAGGAGTGGTTTTCCTTTGCTAGCTCTAATTCGTTTAACCTAATTTGAAATTTCCTTTCTTCCTTTTCTCTTTGCATTTGCATTAGCCTGTTCTCTTTGTATTTGCATTTACATTAGCCTTTATTGTATTTTCTTTGTCAAACTGCATTTGTCTTTCATCTTTCTCTTTCTGAATCTGCATTTGTCTCTCCTCCCTTTATCTTCCCATTTGTATCATTTCTATCTGAAACTGAATCTGTCTTATCTCCAATTCCAAATGCTTTTGTTTCTTCTCCTCCAACTGCAACTGCATTAGTTTCTCCTCTTTCTCCAGTTGCATTTTTGTTCTTCTTTATCTTTCTGAAGTTCAAGCTTTCTTGACTTTAATTCCATCTTGTATTTTAATTTTAATTCCTTTATTTTTATGTTAGTCTGATACAGACTTGCTGATCGAAACCAAAGTTCTCTTATCCAAAACACTATTTTCCACGAAAAACAGGACCAAAATGTTTTTTAACTTTTGCTTCGTTAAAGAAGCTTTTGCATCAGAAAGATCATATTTTCTGGCAAACTGGAGCAATTCATTTTTTTTCAAAAGGTCTAACTGTTCCTGGGTAGGATTTGATAGACAGATCTCCACTTTTGATGACATTGTAAAAATGTCTGTTGATTTCACTAAAGATTTGTACAATGTGAACAAATATTTGGGATTTAAAAATATTCTGAAACTAGGGGAATTTAAATTTCAAAAAAACAAAGTTTTCTGAAATATTTTAGCCAAAATTCATATATCCCAAGGACAAACCCCCAATTTTCTTGTTACGTGTCTAGGCTCTTACAAAACGTAACAGAAAAGAGTGAAGACAACAAGCTTTGTAAAATTTAACAAATCATTTATTTCCCTAGGAGACCAAGGTACAAATGAGAAAAAGAACTTACGGTTTTACGAATCAAATCCAAAATTAATCCAAGAATTAAATAAATAGAAGTCCCATTATGAAAAAGTCCTAAATGAATCTGAGTTCGAGTCCCGATGAAATTCAAAATGGAGGGCGATGACGTCTGTCGTAACCTTCAAAGTACAGATGTGTCAACAGTTCCTTGTTGAATTACAGAAAATATTATTCCAGTTTTGAATTCCAAATAAATTTTAATGAATGTCTTTGTCCAAGAATTTTGTAAGGAGCACTTATTCATTTCCAGTGAAAAGAATCACTTATATTCATCAAATAGAATTTCAACACAAACTGGTCACAACACAACACCTTTAATTTTCAATGGTCTGGAGCCCGAATGCCCAAATTCTATCCAGAAAACAGTTATGCACTAATTTAAGACTCAAAACAGATTCCCGTATGAGGGTTACATGGTCACCCTTCCAGAACAAGACAGAAGCTTTTACATTCCTAACATCACGTACTCCCAGTATGGCCTTAACTGAAATCAATGGTTCTTACTCTAGGAAGGAATAAACAAAATTTTAAAAAAGTTGTTTACTAGATCTGCCACTGTTTCTAAATCAAGGTCAGAAACTAGATACTGTGTTTCTATATTATAACTGTCATGTCAAACAGAACTGAACTGAATTTCTGAAAAAATGTCAAATCCAGTAGACAACATTACCTTATAATAGCATGTGATGGAATAAAAAAAATTTAAAACTAACAAACAAATAATTAAATTACATATACATTACAATAATTATATTGTTATATCCGACATTATCAGTTTAATGTACCTTATTTACAAAAGCACTTACAGATATGTGTGCTTCAACATGTGAAGCTAATTGGTAGCACTAATTTAGAGTCTAACATTTTGAAGAAATTGCATTCAGCAACCTACAAGAAAAAAAGTGATAAAGATGTGCCACAATACGAAACAACGGAGAAAAAGGCCACAATTTTAAGCTTTAAAACATTGAAAAATATATATCGTTAACGGTAAGTGCATTGCTAGCTTGAAAAAGATAGCAGAGCTGTAGAATTTAGGAAGCAATGCAAATGTTCTGTAAATGTTTGTCTCAATATAAATGGAGCAGAAATGTTTTATGTTTGCGTTAATGGACTATGAGGTTTAAGATATAATTTATAAAAATCACTTGCATTTCCAATGTTTTATAAGTAGTTAACTTATATATTTATTGTATCAACGATATTTTATAGTATAATAGTTTGACGTCTTGGAATTCGTCGTTTTCGTGTCATACCTCGATGTCGAAGATCACAGCTTGGATCAAAAAAATCTCAGATTTTCAAAACGATAAATGCCGTTCAAAACATGAAGTTTGCATTATATTGTGGGTTATCCAATGTGCAGAGAATATTATTTTCATAAACAACTTACAGGTCACGTGAGATTTGAAAACATATACGAGGACCAGTACACGGTCTATGCAGCAGCCGATGGCCATTCATCATACAGTGCAGTCATACTGGCAAAACCCGAGAATAACCAGATGGATATATTCTTACAGAGAGTAGCGGTTAAATATACCTGGACCGTGACCCCAACTACTGTTCAAGATGTTTACATCATTAAATTGGAATCTACATTTGAAACATTTGTAAGTCCTAACTAGCTAATTAGTGTAAGGTACGAAACACAGCGAATTCGAGTGAGAGTAGGAAAAGCTTTTAATTTTCGATATAAATGCTCTCTGAGTCTCTAAATTTGTGTGTCCGCTACAACATTATATGTGGGAAGCAAGGATGTGAAATTTGATATGTATTGAAGAACCGTGGGGAAAATTATTACAATTCGTGCCGTTAATTACTTTTTTTTAATAAAAAAGAATGATTTTAATCTTAGAAAAAATTTCTAGGTTCGTGTCAATAATACGAACATGTACCGAAAAAAAAAAAAAAATGTATACTCAGCATATTTTGATATGTGTACAAAATCACTATACAAATCTTGAGACCATTCTTATCCAAGGACTGGACGGCCAGGCATCTTTATATATTAAATAGATAGAAACTAGCATAGACGTCGTCGTGGTGCGTAAAAATAATTCCTCGATAGGCTCCAGTATTATATTTTGAACTTCATCGCATGTTTTACGATGGATCCATTTACAAGAGATTTAAGCTTGTCAGAGTTTGTCTATATCCAACAGAAGTATTTTTCTTTTCGCATTTGAATTTTTAAGATATAGAAATAGAAGATGCAGAACCAAGAAAGATACATAACTTGTACCACATTCCAAATCCATCTTACCTAATTATAACATACTGTAATGTTTGTTTTAAGTGTTTTCCCCAAATCTAAAAGAACCTGAACAGTACACTGTGATGGTCCCTTGTTTTCTGTTTGGATGAAAACTTGGTAGTCAACTTTATTATATGCTTTCTAGATTATTATAAATGTAATACTAAAGAGTATAAACATACTGAGACTGTCTTTCGGGGGTTTTCTCTTCTCTGTTTTAATTATGATACAGGAAATAAAGTAAACGCACCCCAGCATCGATTATAACTATCTTTTATTGTCGACAACGAAGTTATGATGAATTACTTACCAGAAAAATATATGAAAGGATTTCATTATAATTGCAGGTTCCTATGCCAGTAGTGACGATAGAGCCAGCAAAGGTCAACACCATTCCCTATGAACTAGGCGAGACAGATACTATTGAATTTACAATCACAAATCATGGACTTATTCGGGCCAATAATCTACGCTTCTCCTTGCCAAGCAACCACCCCTACTTGAATTTTAAATCAGTAAGTTTAGTGCACCTATTTGTACTTGTGTATTTAGACTTATATTTATTGCTCCTTTCCGGGTTGTGGTGACCTCCTAAGGCTATACGGATATGGATGTTCCGGAGTATTGCTCCGACAACTCTCAGTTCATTATTCAAGCACTGTCTTACCAAAGTCTGAATATTAAATGCATAGAACGATACACTATGAATTTTTGAGTAACGTAAATTCACATCATCGATGTATGTCCACGTTTTAGTAAGACTACCTTGAGAGAATGAATATAATCGTGAGATTTAAAACACACGTGGGCTCTTGTACTGACCTACCAGCGTTATCAAACCATAAACTGTATGTATTGTTTCTATTTTGCACGTGAATGGCGAGAAAGAAAAATGGTCTCTAAATGCCAAGGAAACGAGAACATATATGGACTATATTAAACTTTCGTATGTTTATAACACTACTATGTGATATTTGAATACCTTTCATACCGTAGTTGATATGTGTTTGACTAACAATTTGTATTTCGTCTACAACATTCAAACATATTGCTCTTCTCGTCTAACATCAAAAGCAGTGGCATGAGAAGAAAATGCTAATTCAATTATATAGCACGAACACATTTTCATGTAATAACTGTGTTCAGTCCTCACCTTAACAAGCTCGACAATGAGGGAGGATAACATTTCAAACGCGAAGCAGGTACAAAATTTGATAATTTTAATTTCCTAGTTGATGTTTTCGTTTTGTTCTTAATTTCAAGACGATTGAATCAATAGGCAGCATAGAAGCAAATGCAACTCTAATTGTTCCGGTGAAAGTCACTGTAAAAGGAAAAACAAAGCGCAATGTTGCTCTAGCATTTTGTGGACTCTTGCTTCTCTACGACTATTATTGTGCCGGGTTGCAGACACGTAATCTTGACGTCACACTTACAAGAGAATATCCGGGACGTCTACCCTTGCCATGTGGATTCGGTGGTGTTGGAGTAAGAGATTTTGGAGATGTCGAAGGTGTCGTATGTGGTGATGTTCGTGAAGAATTTGAAGATGTTTCCTGTGAGTTATGCTACTAAAACTATTTTCAAAATCACTGTTATGTACTCACATACGACTTAAAAACATAGTCAGAAATATATTTCAGTTTAATTCAATAATTTTAAATATTTTGCCTTCATTCAAATATAATCAAATTCTTTTAACGTTATACGCCCCTCGACGTTTGCATACGCTTCGTCTGCACCAGAAGATGTTTCAGTCAATTTTGTTTTAATACATATAATATATCTGCATTTTTGAATGTAAGGAAATTTCTCACTAAGTAAGTGGAAACATTATAATGTCATAAGTGGGCAAGCCACGAGTGACAATGCAAAATCTTTCCACTTCACGAGTGCAATATTTTCGTTTATCTACTCCAACAACGTTGGTTTTCTTTAATATACCCTTTGAAAGGCCAAATATATCGATTTGCATGGGTTTTTCCATATTTTACCAATTGGATTAACAGCTGCTTTACTACATGGATAACAAGGATTTGAAAATAATTTTGGGAAAGCGATGTTTTACAAATTTATCTGCCACATATCATAGTTTAAACTGTGCATTTTGCCAAACTATTGACTGTATTCTTACGAAGATTAAGAAACTTTTTTGTTAGCAAATTGTGTGCATGGATGTATACTATTCTTGTAGAGTACCCAGAAACACATCAAAGCGATTTTTTGACAGAGTTCAGAGCGTAATATACTTAATAAATCTAATGATTATTAGTTTGCTTGTATTGATTTTCCTTCCTCATTTTCTTTATATCTACATTCAAATGTAAATATCGGGTGGCCTTGGCAAGCTCGCAGTCTAGCTTGGTGGCAGACGCCTGATCCAATATTCGATAGTCACTTCATTTCGGTTTTCTATCAATACTAATCAACTCATGACCTATCGATCATTTTTAAGCACAGCATAATTGCTACGTAGAAGAAATCATTGCTATGCTGAATTACTAGTTTTTATTCTCCTAAAAATGTGTACCGTTTATTGTAGTGTTACAGGTATATAATATTTAAGTGTCAGTACCACCTCTTCAACGAATAACTGGATAGACAAGTGTATGGGCCTAAAAGAAGATTGTACATATTTAATGGTTTGAAACTGTTAATTATAACTGTTCTGTTGAGCATAATGGTGGGACGTGTTATTAGTGATATGTTGTTCATTTATACTCTGTTTGGGACCACGTACAGCGAGAAAATTATTTCTCATAAGAATACGAGAATCCCGATTGATATTGCGATAAACGCAGTATATTCTATTGGACGTTGCTTCTTGCAAAATCGGCATCATTTACAATATTTCCTGAATACAGTATAGGTGATAAATGACAAAATAAAGTAATGCTGTAGCATTCATTCACATGTAAGCTATTCTCCTTTATTTAAGACTCGCTTCTTGTTTAGCGCCGTACGAATACGGTACGCCAGTATACTGTAAGGGCCACTCTTAGGAACATGTCATTTAAGTGTAGTCAATGAGTGTCCATGATTCTTGTAGAAAGCTAATTATTTCAAAGTTAATGCTTGGGGTGTTTTTCATGCTATTTGTGGCATTACCTGATGGCACCTCATCATTTGCATTATCTACACTAGTGTGTCTTCAGTAGACATACATCAAGATCCTAATGTGGAGGGAGAGAGAGAGGAGGGGAGGGTGAAGAAGAAGAAGAAGAAGACGAAAAAGTGGTAGAAGAAGACGAGAAAACAATGTAGGAGGCCTAAATATGAAATGTCGGTCCGAATAACACATATAGGGGCACGTATATCTCCTAACGGGAAAACAAAGTAGTTCCGAAAGAGAGATCATCACTGTGGCGATAAAGTAATATCGCCATTGTGGCCGTATCATTGTTCTCCCACTGATGTATTATGTCCCTATGAAATATATAGTAAGTACACTATGCATAATTCTTATGAAGATGCTATTTCTGGATCAATCATTTTTTAATCTTTTCAAAACCCTTCTTCACCAAATACCAATTCGTAAAACATAAATAGGCAACATATAGATAAATGAAAATGAAACATTCTTTGTTTATTTTATCCAAACTTACATGTTTGGGTTTTTTTAACCAATTTCGTATTTAGATATTAAACACTGTTTCTCGCATACAAATAGTTGCAGACGTTCGTCGTGGCAACCTCTCTAGTAGTCCGGCCTCAACGGTTTCCTATAATCCCGTGACGCCATTGTCATGTGATTGTGCAAAGACATTAATCAAATCATGCGCTCTAGCGTATCACCCCATTGTAGGATGTGCTTATGCAGTGGCTGACTTGGGAACTTCATATGCAGTGAGTATTGCGTTTCTTATAGTCATTATAGCCGTCATTATTGTCTTTCAACTTGGATTGATGTTTAAAATTTTATACATATTCATATAAAATACTTTACGCTTACGCCTGAGAAATATCCTTAATCTCATAAAGGTGTCCGAAAATATCAAGTTTAAACGTGAAAGAGAATCATTATAAGGTTTATGCTTTCCGATAAGATTTTTCAAAATTCTTGATGACAGATTGTTTTGATTGCCGAGTAGTTACATTTGTTTAAAATTATTCGCATATGGTTGGTAACCGTGGAAATAATTAAATTTTGATCACGCTTTGATAAAATTGTAAAATATCTATTTAAGGTATACTCTTGTTTTAATTTGAATTTGTTTTAACAATAATTGTAATGAAAGATTGCAAATTTCGAGATGTTTTCTTTGTATCTCAAATCAAAAACTGCCTATTTCTAGTTATAAAGCGTATAAGTCAATCAACGTCCCTTTTTTTAATCCAGAGAAGTGGCGGGGATGCCATTCTTGGAACCCTGAATGCTGTTCTTGGAATAACGGATACTGCATTCGCCTGAGTGATTGGTGTCGTTTGCCAACTATGTGGGGTGTTTTACACAACAGTCAGGTAGGATAAAGTTGTACATTACAGAAAAATCACAATGATGGATGGATCCTGGATCTAACGCGTAAATATTACCAAATAATTTCAGTACATTTTTCCATTATGATATGAACTTACAGAGGGAACGTCGTCGCATTTAAACAAGAACTAAAGTCACTTAATTATTATCCAGGCATTACTCTTTTACTGAATAACCAAGAAGAGTAGTAATGTATCTTCCTTGCTTGTTGACATAACTCAGTCACTACTAAGGGTATACGGATCAAATAACTTGCGTTACTGAAACGTCGAGCATTATTCATTTAATTTCGTTACTGTATTTAATTATTGATATCAAGTAAATTTATTATATTTCTTGCATATTTTCCAATAATGCCTGAATAGGAACCATTATCTTTGAAATAGGGTACGGGTAGATTTTGCTGGGTAAATATTATATACATTTAATGATCGCAGGTAACCTCGACTGTTTATTGCAACTCGTTTGAGTTGCCAAGCACATTGGTAATGGTATAATGTATTTACTACAGAGCCAACATTTTAGTACAACTGGTTAAAGTCCGGTGTGTTAACAGAAAGCATTAGATATTGAACTATTGCCTTGTACAAGACATCCATAGAGAACATGAGTTCAGTACGCATATAATACTAACGAATCTTATAGTATATTGACTGGTGTACATTTATAGTGAATAATCTTGTAATTAATAAGAAATATTTGACACCTGGAACAAGGTATATATTCTCCACTGAACTCACAGTTTTGTTTAAAATGTAACCTGACCATCATGTTTTATATGTATAAAACAAGCTGACAACGATAGTGTTGAGGTTCTCTACTTTTGCTAATGGTATTTGAATATCATTTCTTATAGATATGTCAACGCTTACTTTCATTTTGGTTCCAGATGTGTCATTGATGTAGCATTCAACTGTGGTAGTGCCAGACGAAGACGGGACATCAGTTCTGAAGTGGTTGAAAACATGATACAAGCCACTAAACCAGTGGACAACTTCTTGAAAATGATGGCAGACATCTATGGAGATGAGGCTATGTGTGTTGATATCATCTTTGTTATAACGTTTGCGCGAATTAACCCCGTCTGTGTTGTCCTTGAAAGATCAAAACTAATATTGTAGCGGCATATATTATCATTGTCCTTTCGTACGTCCGTCCTCCAGCTTCTTCTTTATCTTTCCTGTTTCATATACAATTTTTAGGCAATGTGTATGGATGTTCGTATTCCATAAATACGTACATCGTATCTTTCAAACGTGGAAGATTAACATTTCCGAGAGTTTCACTATACTGATAAATCATAACCAACTTAATATTACCAAGTCATTATGTGTTTAGTTCAATCTTCTTCGTCTTTGTGTGCATGTGCGTATGCGTATGTTTGTGTTTGTGATGAAATGAGTCAAAGCCCCGCATAACAACTAAATACGTGTGGGCTGCTTTTACGATAACGTATCATCAATTTGCCATTGTTGATCTTGAACTTAATAGTTACTTACCCTGAAATCACACATCATACAGTTCCAGAATGAAAGTTTGTTATATGCATTTGTATGCCCTTCAGTGAATGTGGTAGCCTCACAGTGTTACCGTTCTCATTCAAAGCCTACATAGTACGTTTTTCCGATGTATATTTGAGTTCACGTCAGTTTGCAAACAATATGATTTGTCGTTCATGTTCTGTGAAACATATTTTGTGTTCTAGTGAGAGAACATGTCTCAATTATATTATTCCTCTTGATTTATTGTATTATTCCCTTCTCGTCATTCCAGCTGGATATGTCATAGCATACTGACGAAAATGACACCAACACTATTGTGTTTGATCATACCACATCATTTGCACATACTAAATAGCAGCAAATTTTTCTATGTCCACAGTTAATAAGGTTTCGTAATTAGAAATAAACAGAAAATATTTTCGCAGGTACAATTTGAACAGAACCTGGTTTGATTCCTTCAAAATGGTTGTGTCTGACAATAGTCCTGGAGGAACTTTACTAACTGTAGATGAAGGAAGCAGAGTACTTGGAACTTTGGGAAACGAACAATCGAAAGCAGTCTTGAATAAGTTCCTTAGTCGCTGGAATGACACTGGTAAAACTGAAAAAAAAAATAAATAAAAAAAATAAATAACACCTGAATAAGTGATTAAAAATGTACAGAACATAAAGAATCTCTCGTCTGGCCATACTTCAAAATCAGTCTTATATTCCATAGAAATATTTTTTCTTTGATTTAAACAAATAGACTTGAGAGAACACTTATATTGAAGTTTTGTAATTAATCTAAAATTATAGTAACTGAATGCTTGCAGCCTTTGGTAATCTCTTAAATAATTTTTTGCCTTATTATCGTGATGTTCCGCATTGAAATATTAAGATTCTTGATATTTTGGATGAAACATGCCGTAAATACGTTTTTCGGTATTTTTCATTAGTATCCTTAATATCCATTTTCATTTGAAAATGTAATGATCTTTATTTTCCTTTCTTCCCCAGTACTCACGTTTCCCATTTTGAAATAATGCATCGCGATCAATTTAATGTATCAGTCTTTAAAACTTCCTAAGCATGTTTTCTTTCGAACGGTACAAATAATCGTTTAAAGAGAACGAATGACACACCAGAAACGATACATTGGTTCAGCAATTTCTTCAAAATTAAATGCTACTAAAACCAATCAAGAGACACAAATAAGTTTAACAAGCACCTGTGTTTTTCTGATATGTCTTTTTATCAGCCACCGCCTGGGAAAATGGGACTCTCCCGGAAATCACTGATACCAGTTGTGTGATACCATTAAATAAACTTTCACCCAGAATTGAGCAATATTTGAATGATGTTAATGCAGCAAAACTGGTCTGATATTCAAATTTATCCTTGCTTATTTTACATATATTATTTCTTTCAATTTTTTCCAATATGACTTAAATTTGTATTGTCAAAGAATATACAACTGACAAGGCTACCTTCTTGCGTATTTAAAGGTACTGTAGGGTGGGTAATTTAGTGGCCTCAGAATTTAGCCAATTTTTATCTAAAATTTCAAAAACTGGTTCTTGGATGTAACACCTTGAAGCAAAAGCTAAAGCGCCGCAATAAATCGCACCGTATGTAGCCCGAAATCTTTGTGACGACGTAGATACTTAGGTCATTCTAAAATGCACAGTGTTATCATGCTACATGCTTGCATCGGATCTCGTCATCCTAGATACTTGCAACGGAACTTGTTCGAAGTCTGCATGTCTGATATTCTCATTCTTGTTATTTGCTCTTTTCCTTTTGTTTTCATCCTTTCATTTTTCAAAATGGCTTGGGGTTTCTTGTTGTGTTTTTGTCCGTGCCAGTGTAGATATTTATCGTTTTCTGTGTGTAACTCTTTTGTCAGAGCAAGACGCGAATATTCGCATTATATTGGTCACTTTGTTTCTAAATGTAACAGGAATACAAGATATTGGAATCCACGAAAACTACTGTTCAGCAGTAATTGCTCTCTTTGGTTTCTTTCAGTGAGAGCTTCTCATAATTAATCACTGTAGCCATACATTTCTTTTCAATAATAAGATATTGATTTTTCCTATGTCTGGAGTTATAAAGGAAGAAATGGTCCCTCTGTTTACAGCTTGGTGTAAAGTATCAAACACTAAATAACTATGAACAAGAGGAATGCATCTTGCTTAAGGCAGAGGTAACAGGCAGCTACATTTAAAACTTTTCTACTCGTTTTTGAATGCAATAGAATCAAAATTCTTTGAGTGTTTTATGCGAAGACAAGAGGAGCGGTGCGTTCCAAGTGAATGTTTTAAATATTGTTTTTACAGTTAATAGCACATCATGGGATTATCGTTCTAATTAATTAAAATAATCCATAATAATAAATAGTATTGTATTTTATTTGCATTCAGCGTGTTGTCTACAAGTACCATCATCTAATACATTCCGATGTGCAAGGTTTCACTTTCTATTTTAGAGAGGCTTTGACTCAATATTCGCCAATTTCGACCATGCAGCAAATACGTACAAGACTGCTGAGAAGCAGAACGAGGTAATAATATTGTTAAGCAGGCGCTTATCTTGTTTAATGAAACCGTATTCATCCCTTCATATGACATAGTCCATTGCACATGCATTAGTTTGACTGCAATGTTTTGCACCTCTTTGCATACCAGCAAATTTCTTATATTGATAATACACGTAATGGATCTAAAATTAAACATATTTACTAACAAAGAAAAACATTTTACATATTTCCTTTTATTGATATTCAGTTCAGTCCACGTTTTCACATCACGTTAACATAGTGTAAGTTAACTGTGATCCCTAGATCCTGATGAAAAACATTATCTTAGTTGCAATCATCGCTGCAGTACTCTTTTATCGCTCTCAGCTTTTTAACTTATATATATATATATATATATATATATATATATATATATATATATATATATATATATATATTAGTTTCGAAGTTATTATAATATCATTTAAAAACTTTTTATAATATTGATATAGGGCTATGAATTGGTCGCTACGGGCAGGTATGTCCAGTATCACAGTCTTTAGCTAAGGCATGCACGTACACAATGCAAAATATTTTGAATCAAGCTTGTTCTAGAAATATCATATGCGAGAGGTTTTTAATTCACATTCCTTTCTTAAATTCATTAAGACTCATTCAAACGTTACTGGCTATACGATCCTTAAGTAGTGTTCAATCGCTGACTAGATCCTGACAGGCACTTTACTCCGTATGGTCTGTGTCATGTAATGAAAGCTTTTACCATTATAACATGGTTTCAGATTAACACTGGATGGGTGCATAAAGTTATTGTATCTGACTGTAATAGTATTTTGCATGTGTTCATTCACGCGTCACAAAGACTATTTAAATCGTTATTTCAGGGTAGTGCCAAAGATGACGGGGTGTGTGCAAAGGTTAGAGTCCGGATCGTCCAAGAGCTCGTTTTCACAAGAGATGCTTTTAATGCGCGCCTTGAAATCGAGAATGGTGAAAAGGTTCCACTAGAAAATATCAAGGTTGAAATAGGAATTAGACAGACGTATGGAACTGGTGAACCTGAAAACAATAAGTTTTCTATTGGTGAGATAGGGTGCATCTTTAACCACCCATAATGCCCCATTTGACTCTTCTTATGTTATAAGGAATTCCAAGAAAAAAACAATTATTTTACCTCGGAAATTATTCCTTGATGAATGCATAATAGTATAACCAGATGAACTCGTTTTGCAACAGACTAATCAGTAAAAAAAGATTTCATAAATGCGATTAAACTATAGCATGCCAATCATCACAAACTGAGCAAACAAAATTTATATAAAACATCCTAGGTTGAATAAATCAAATGATCTCAGTCAACGTTAATGTTTTATGCATTAATTTATTTTGTGAATAAAGTTTCAGTATTGATTTGGATGAATGGGTGCAACTGAAATGCATTGAACATTTTCTCTAGAATAAGAACTGTACTAGCGATTGATCGTCACTACGATAGACCGTTTTAATGTTTTATCGTAACTGTCTATGAATTGACGTGTATTCCTCTATTCAGACTTTGTAATCCGCAAATGATTGCAGATGTTTGCTAACTGCCCCTTGTTCTATATCATTACATATTTGGAATGCCACATTTAATAACATTATTTGAATGCTTGGAACCAACATTTTCACATTTTTCCTATTGAAAGCAGATTGGGTATTTTGAAATACATTGCATTGATTTATTTGAAAACTACTATCAGATAACACGTTCTGTAGAAAGATTGCGCAATCAGCAATCTTATTTAGAAAACCACAATGATAACTTTTTCACACGTATAATTTAGTCCAGAACTTCTTACAATAACTCTGTAAAAGATAAAGTAAATACATTAAGATGATATGCAGCAATGTCACATGTTTAATTAATTACAACATAGCGAAGGTCAGCAAATTACAAGATGAAATTTACATTTTTCAATTTGAGCAATTATTGTTATTTCATTTGTTTGTAGGGAAACCCACGTTGAATGGTATAACTGCAGTTGACGGCACTGGTCGGTTAGATATGGATACATCGGGATATGCAGAATGGCTGATGATTCCATATTCAAACGCTGCGCCTCAAGATGACACTCTATACGACGTCGGTGGACGTTTGTCCTATACTGTGAGCGGTTCAAATTTCTCCGTTCCGCTTTTACCTGACACGATAACAGTGAAACCTAATCCAAGTCTCGTTGTCCATTACTTCCACGAAAAGTACGTGAGAGGTGATGACCCTCTCACTCAAAACGTTATAGAACCTATAGTACCCTTTACTTTGGCTGTCATGGTAATGAATGCTGGATATGGAATTGCACGTGCTCTAAAAATATCTTCTGCCCAGCCTGAAATCATAGAAAATGAAAAAGGGCTTCTTATCACATTTAAAATTATTGGAGCTCAACTTGGAAACAAACTTCTTGCACCCTCCCTTACAGTTAATTTTGGCGATATTAATTCGTTCGAGACGAAAACCGCAAGATGGTTACTAACCTCAACTTTGAAAGGTACATTCTATAATTACAGTGCAACGTTTGAAAATATAAATCCGCTTGGTGATCCACAGTTATCCCGACTTGACGAACTTGGATACCATGAGCTCATATATTTAGTTCGCATTGACCTCTCTTCCAACGACGATGGTCTAGACGACTTTCTTGTGAATGATGTTGTTGACGAAAATGAAATTCCAGATAGACTTTTTAACAGCTCTAATGGAAGTGATACCTATCCAGTAATTGAAGGTAATGTAACAATGTTCAAGCTCTTTGATACAATCACCCAGCCATCTTCGAAAATATATAAAGTCATGCAGCTTACGGTTGTAACAAATGTGTCCTCTTGGTTGTACGTTAGAACTGAAAACAAAGTCACAAATTCAAACCTGACCAATGATGAATATTTGTTAAAAGTAGTAAGAGCCGATGGAAGAGAAATTTGGGTGGAGAAAAATGTATGGCAAACCACATATGTCAAGAATGTTTTCTTCGTTCATTTATTGGACTTTATATCGCAAGATAGCAAAGAAGCGATCGAAATAAGCTACAACCTTACCTTCGGCCCAAGAAACATGTATGCCCCAAAATTCAGTTCTTCCGAATATATGGCATCAGTTTTAATTAACGCAACACTGGGGACCACAGTCTTGACATTGAAAGCCTATGACATAGATAACGACACATATTCATTTAAACTCAAGAATGAAAGTTCCGGACAGTTTTCAGTGGAAAAGTACACCGGAGAAATAACTGTGGCGAATCCTTTTACTTCTGTAGGTGCTATCACATTTGAGGTTTTTGTCGAAGACTCGGGTATCCCATCCAAATCGTCATTTGTGGTCGTGACGGTGAAAGTACATGATGGAGACATGACTTCATCGCCGTTGAATACTACGATGTTAACAACTACGATGACGCCACCTTCAACATCATCAACTAGCAAAACGTCCACAATACCATCGAATTTTGTGACAAATGGAACAATGATTACAACGCAATTTAAGCCAATGTATACCGCTTCCACTCTTTCCACGTCAGAGTTGATTGAAACTGATTCAGCACCATCTCCCAGTTCAGCTGTTGTAGCTGAGAAATCGTCTGCACCTACACCAACCAACTCTACGAATAGTATAATGCCGACTACGCCAGAAAATGTAACTAACCAAGTTAAACCAAATTATACCGCTCCTGCTCTTTCCACTTCAGATTTGATTGTGACTGATTCAGTACATTCTTCCAGTTTAACTGTTGTGACTGAGAAATCATCTATACCTTTACTAGCCAGCTCTGCAAATAGTATAATACAATCTACGCCACGAAATGTAACAAACCAAGTTAAGTCAAATTATACAGCTTCTACTCTTTCCACGTCAGATATGAATGTAACTCATTCAGCACCATCTTCAATTTCAGCTGTCACTGAGAAATCATCTACACCTTCATTTGTCAGCTCTGCAAATAGTATCATGCCATCTACGCCAAGAAATATAACACAGAAAGAGGAGCAAGCAGGAAGCACGTCTTTCTGGGTCATTCTCACCGCTATTGCTGCAGGAGTTCTCGTGTTACTAGTGATAAGCATAATAGGTTTATTATATTCATTAAGAAAATGTCGTTGTTAAAATCATACATCATTTGAGTTCATTTCCGTATGATTCAGTTATTAGTAATTATTGTGGCATTAGTGTAAATAATAATAATAATAATAAGAAGAAGAAGACGAAGAAGAAGAAGAAGAAGAAGAAGAAGAAGAATAGAAACAGACAAGTGATACTAAAAGCCTGTACAAATGAAAATGCTTTATTGGAAGATTTAATTATCACATGCATCTTCTGCGAATTTCAAATAGTTGTATGGAGCATGCATCATCTTAGAATACTGCATTTAATGAACTCAACTTGCATTTATTATGTGTACCAATATCATATCTAGCACAGTCACCTTTATGCATTGCAAAATGTTCTCATGAATTTCATCACAGGAAATCCTGATTCAGTATAACCATTGCGTTCGCCCTAATGTGTTATCGATGTTCGTTACTATTTTGTTCCAATATAGATTTATTTCTATACTGTTAGATTCTACCCTGCTGGTAGGAATAAATACTATTTTCCTAGTTCATGTAACGTTTAAATAGTTAAATATTGATGCTGTCACAGACATGTGCATCCCTTCAATTCATTTACCATGTTGTGCTTTTACATCATTTGATCTTTCTTATTTGAGTAGATTTCTCTAAGCAGCCTCGTAAACGTGATGAGAAATAGTCACCTCAAATTCTACTTTTCAAAATATTTCCATTTGGGATACATTTGGTCAGATATTTATATAACAAGAGACTACCGGAACAAAAGTAAACCTTTTTGTAGATTTTTGTATCATTGTTTTAGTCACGAATTTAAGACAATCCTTCCAAACCTTATGAGGGAGCAGTGTCGAATAGACTTTGACTACTCATCATACAAATTGCTCTTGAAATCTCTAAATAATAAGAAAATGAGCAAGATAAAAGGTCTAATCTTGCTTGCCTATACCAAGCGCCACATTACCGTACAATGTTTAAAATACATCATTGAAACAGTTCACCATTTGCCTTCTCTAAAAAATCATTTTGTTCAATTTTTAAACTTATTCGCCAAAAGATGAGGTTTTTAAAACAGCCAGCTACATTACTTATTTGCGTCAAAATCCATAATACGCGTATTGTTAAAATATGACTTATCATAATACCTCTTTTGGTATATTTATTTCTCAATAAATTTAACAATCACTGTGCAGATCAAAATTGTAAAACCCTTTTGTGTGTTTAAATAAATCACATAAACAACTTATAAAAATTCAGTATAATCCTTTGAGGAGCAAAATAAATGACCAGCTTCATCTTACTACTTGACATCTCAAGATTCTGTTTGTCGACAATGGTCAAGCAATATACGAAATCAACGAGGCAAATGACAAAATAAAATTTAATTGCCGATTTAAATCAACCATACACTATCCATACAAATATTCATTTTAAACCCTAATGAAGGATATCAGTAACGAGGATAACAATACTGTTCCTAAAACGTGACTTCTCAAATATTCCTTTTCAACATCTATTTCTGAAAGATACAGACTTTATGTGGAAGGCAGTAAATAAAATGTTTGTCTATGAACCTATTTAGCACGCACGGTTTCAAAAATACTCTAAGAATCTTAGTAAGGGAAACAATATCTAATTTCACCCTACCGCTTTTCTCCACATAATATACCATTGTCTGTTGTTTTGTTTTTTTGAAGAAATTTCCTCAATATGGGCTAGCGGAAAAAAAATAGACTTACCAGTGGTTCCGAACCTGTGGGTGGCAACCCTACCCCCATCCTTGGGCCACAGGGTTATAACAAGGGGTATGTATATTTACTCAACTGATTCAAGACGTACAAATATTAGCGTGTGGTGGTTCCCATATTTAGTTGAAGTTAAGAAAGGGTCATCATATTCAAACAGGTTCGGAATCTCTGGTCTACACTATTTAAACTATTACACATCTACATCAACCACATAGCTTGCATTTGATAATAATGTGTTCGAATGTAATATTGTTCATTGTTCTGTGTTTCTGTGTAATATTTTACGTTCACGTCCTTGACTTTGTTTACCTTGGTGTCAGTAATTTTACCCTGAAAGAAGAGCGCTCATTGTTAAAATGTTCCATCTTGTGTCGTATCAAATGGATTTTTATTACACTCCTTTACGAATATTATCGTACAATTATACTCATTTTGGCATATTGATCTTACATGTAGTCGCAATTTTTTTTTAATTCGTTTCACATATTTACTCAACCGTATAAAATGATTTTAGGATGTGATAAAATTAGAATTTGCTGAGAATGATAAGTTGGGAATTGGACCAGTCTTGGTCTTAATTTCTCAGTATGGTCTTGACGTCTTTTGAGGAGTATCCAACACATTTTTGTATGAATTCTAGGAATTTTTTTTAATGCTGATTGCAACTATTTTCATTAATTATAATTATATTATGTAACTATTTTACGAAATAAAATCCAAGTTTCTATTTTATGGGGTTTTGTTTCATAGACTCACAAATGCAATAATACACTAATATATGATTGCAAACACACCAATAATCCTTTCATTCCGATCGATCAATGTCCTACAAAATAGACCAACGTAAACATAAAATACGTTTCGTGTTAAATTAAAATAAAATAATGTGCATAGTATTGCATGAAATAATTAGTATTATCAATGGTCTATAGATTAAAGTTTCCTAAATACTAAGACATCTCGTTACTTTACATATCGCTCTCATGTATGTTTCCTAGTAAAATTCAGGATCAAAAACACATCATGCAGCTGTTAGCGGTCTTCAAGTTTCTGCTTTATGTCGGTTTTCGTTGCGTCGGTCACAAAAATGATACATAGACGATATTGTCTTTTCTGACATTAATACCATATCACTTTTCGTACCACAGGACGAAATGTATCCCTTAATAACGGAGGAGAAGAAAAGTTTCTTTTTTTATATACCAAGCGTTCTCTAGAATCAAAGTATAGAAGATTAAACTCATTCTCCGGCACAGCACGTAAACCACAAATCCTTTTTCATAAGTTAAGACTGACTGTATAAATGAAACGTGAGTTAAGAAATCGCTAGTTCCTGGCTGACCTAATCTGTCACAGTAATTATATTTCTCTCAATATGTAAACTATTTGATCCTATCTGAACAAGTTGCGGTTCTGATTCAGCAATACTTCGCAGCGGGTTATATTTGTTAAACATTGATTTCCATGTATGTAATGAGAGTTAGATTTTATTTGTTCTAGCTCACAAAGTAATTGTATTTTGTTTCAGCAAGTACAACGTTTGTTGGCACATACAATCAAGGGTCGCATAGCATGATGGGATAACTTATATTGTCACATGTGAAAATATAAGGATATATTTTAACATGTGAAAATATACTTATGAAAACAAATATGGGAATTATATAGCCAAAAAGAGTCTGTATTTCACACTTAATATTATAATATATAACGAGTACTGAACTTAGGCTAAAAGCTTTCTTAACAGAAATAAAACGGATAAACTTCATACAATATTTTCTGGCTTTGAACATGAATCTAGAACTCAAACCAACTGTGCCAATGAAGACTGATACATTCGGAGAATCCAATCGTGTGCACATTTTTCGCTGGCATCCGAATATACTGTACTAGTGTTGATCTATATGAAAACCTCGATGAAAAACTGTTTTCATCACAATGTTATAAACTTTGTTATGGACAATGTAGTTTATTATAATGAAGAAAACATGGAACTATTGCATCTGGAAGGTCATGTTTTGTTCTACACGTCCGATTTTGTATATGCTTTAGTACATTATTTTGATGTATTTTTTAAATTTTATTTTAATTGCTGTAAATTGCACGGATTATCTTTACTTAGATGTAGCCTTCGTGACAGGGTCTATTATAAAACGAAAAATTACATAGGATCTATAAATGGATGCTTTGGTATATGTTGACAATTACTATTAGCAATTCCAATAATACGCCTTAGGATCGACTTTGGGTTAATTGGCTGACGTAGTTTGGACGGTTCTAGTTTAAATCAGAAACTTCTCATTGGTTGGGTCAAGACACATCAATAGGCAAGTTCGAGATGTATTGAGTAGTAAGATCCGTCACGTGCGGTATGTTGTGAGATATTGTCGTAATAGAAGGTGTATATAAGGAGAGAACTGGGCAATCAGATTCATTCCAATTTGGAGTCATGTTCATTTCTTGTCTTCCTGTAGTAAATCTGCAAACGTGTTTCATGTACTACTTAGATATAGTTCGGGAGAGAAAAAAATATGTTCCATCTGTTCAGTTTAAAGAGAAAGCGATCATTATTTGGACTATAATATTATTCTGGAACTATTGTGAATTATTCAAATGAGGCCATTTTAGGTTAGTACATCTTAAGGATAAAGAAGTAAATAAATATTGCACTCATTTTGACAAAAAGATGCTGTAAATTTGAAATGTCCAAGAGAGCATTGGAGTCTATTATTACCAAAATGTACTTATTGGCTAAGCTCGTGAAGTCTACACGTCTCTGTCCGCACAACAATGTCCTGATTACGATGTGGTTAAGGAATGTATCCTAAAAGTTTTACTAGTTGGTACCTAAGTCATATCGACAAAAGTTTAGGAGCTATAACAAAGAAACTGGACCGACCCATGACAAATGTCCAAGGGAAAAAGAGCAACTATCTGATGGGTGGTGCTCATCAAGAAGTTTAGTCGATAACCGCAGAAAACTCATATTGGTTGAAGAGTTCAAGAATTGCGTCCACAGTGACGTTAAGACCTATCTTGATGATGGAAATATTAAAACTAATTTTCATACAGATGACTATTAGTCCTTGACTCACAAAGTTTTTTTTGTCAGTAAGCCTTCCACTCAGTATAATTTTGGTAAAATTAATTTCAGTCTCATACGGGCTATTGCAAATTCAAACTGGCACAACTTTTAGGAATCAAGTGTCTAATAAAACCGATCAGAAATCCTTGTTTCTTCAGACGTGCACCTATTGCAAGAGAAACGGGTCCGTTATAGCTGATTGCTACAAAATGAATTAAAGCAACAGCAAAAGAGAGAGATTTTCCAACGCTCTTATTTCTAAGAGGTTAAGGTCACGGTCACGGTCATTTATTGAAAGCAATGTATTTATTGGGTAGAAAGGAAACAGAATCTCGTTTAATTATGGAGAATTAAAACCATTCAGGCCGAAAGGCTTTGCATCACTTATTAGCAATTCTCCCAATCCTATCCCTATCAAAATTTTAACAGACACTGGAGCTTCTTGTCTTTTTGAGAAGTCTTTTTCTAATGAGAGTTTTCTTATTCAGGGAGTAAAGTGCGGCATTATTAATGTTCCTATTCAGTGCGTAAATATCTCATAAGACTTAGTCTCTGGACCCGTGTCGGCAGGAACACCGCCATATTTACCCTTCGAGGGTATTCATTTATTACTAGGCAATGACCTATCTATAGTATAAGGTTGTCTTTAATCCCCTTGTAACAGACAATCGTTGGTTGGATCAGAAAGTTGATCGTATTGAAAAAGAAATTCATGATTTATACCCAGCTTGTGCGGTTGATAGAGCAATTCAAAGAAAGCTCTTGAGAATGATGTTAATCAGGAAATTATTCCTTTACTTGACTTATTTGTTAGATTTTCGAAGATATCACCTTTGTTCCTGGTATCAATCCATCAAGAGGTATTGATCGCATTGATCCTCTTTTAACAAATTATTCTCTTTATTTTAATCTTAGTGATAAACGACAAACACTTATTGTCGAAAAGGAATAAAATCAGAGTTCCTGTTCATTTCAGAGGACCATTAGCGACACTGAATCCACAGAAGTATCTCTTTTTGTTAAAATTGGGGTCTTTAGGAGAAATTCGAGATCACCTGAGGCACCCGCTGATGATGAATGGTTAGCGAGGGATAAAATTGTTATTGCTAAGTCGTATATATATATATATATATATATATATATATATATATATATATATATATTAAAAAATAAACAATACCAACACGTAAAATGTGTGACCAGTTTCGCTTTATTGCTTCATCAGACTCTTTTTGACTGATGAAGCAATAAAGCGAAACCGGTCACACATTCTACGTGTTGGTATTGTTTATTTTTTAATTTATCAAGAAAACCTGGACAACACCATGGCATCAACATATGATCCACGTAGTAGAAATAGAACGGCGTGTTTAAACACAACAATGGAAAAATTAGCGGAGAAACAGATGAAAAATGGATTACACGCACGCTTTCTTGAAGATTGTCTGGAAGACAATATTGTGCCAAAAAGATTACGTTTAAAACTAAAAATTCATATTGGGAATGATGCAGCATCAAAGAAGTTGCAAGAATCTATTGACTCCCTATTGGGAACAGTATCGTTGGAAATATGTGAAAGACTAAAAGAAGAACATCAGAGGAGAGTGATCAAGATGGGAAAAGAACTAGAAGAACATAGAGATGAACAAAAACTCTGATAAAAGGCAATACTGGAATTTTTGATGAAGAACTTTTTATAAAAACGGAATCTAAAAAGGACGAACTATTGTCAAGTCAACTTAAAAAGTTACAGAATTTACAGAGAGAGTAAAGCAATTTTCCAGGACAACGAGAAAAATCATCATCGAAAAGTACTAGAGAGAAATCAGAAAGATATAATCAACAACCTAACGAATCAGCAGAGGCAATTAACTTCATCACTGTCAAAAATAAACGTGCAAGAACTAAGAATAACACACAGAATAAACAACAACCAAGAAATGAAAATGAAATTGAACAAGCATAGCCAGCATCAAGAACAACCTATCAACCAGATCACACAGAATAAAATAATAGACCCATTCAAAACAATTCCATCAATGATCAAGCAAAAAAATTAAGAGCCCCAGGCACACAAAAGGCAACCTATGCAGATGCAGTAAAAAATTGGGCGAAGAAAGTTACACAGGAATCCAACATAACCGTAATAGCAACAATGAAAAAACTAATGGAAACCCTCACGGATCCGTTGCAGACAACACAAACAGAAGAAAGAATAGGAGATTTGTTAGAATACAAAACAAGAACAGATGGAGGAAAGAAAAGAAAAGAAAAAAGGAAATCGAAAGAGGAAAAGAAACTGTGTTAAACCTTTCAAAACGAATTCTAACTAATAGTGATTACATTCTTCTAGGTAAGAGGTTATCGTATTGTCCGAGAACCAAAATGCATGATAATATTAAATTAGCAGAAGCATTTTTCAAATACACAAGATCATTAAAATTAAAAGAATTTTTCTCACAATCATGCACATATTCACAATATGAAAGTAGTTTTCATCTACAAAATAAGCCTTTTTCAATAAAATAGAATCATCATTCACACTTTCTAGTGGACGAGATATTTATCTCGATTTTTATATTGAAGCAACTAAACAAGAAATTTTAAATAGCAATCCTAAAAGAAAACATTTTACAAACATATCTAAAGAAGAATTAAATTCTTTGCGTACTTTATCACAAGACGAAAGTATTATTATTAAAAAAGCTGATAAGTCTAGCACCATAGTAATGATGAATAAGGAGGATTATATTAAAGGAGTAGAAAGACAATTAAATGATGAAGTATATTATACAAAACTTTCCTCTAATCCTTCTGAAGAAATTAAAGCAAAAATAAGCAAATGTATTAATGAAATCTCTATACACAATTGTTCCATATATGATGAACTAGATATCCTCCCAAATAAAATACGCACACCTCAGTTCTATATTTTACCCAAAATACATAAAACGGTTGATAAGTCACTACCTTTAGGATATCCAGGGGGACCCATTATTTCTACATGTAGCTCAATTACAAATAACATATCGCAATATATTGATCATATTTTACAACCACTGATGAAATCATTACCTTCATATGTTAAAGATACTTTTGATTTCATTACCAAATTAAAATCTTTACCAAAACTAACTGAAAATTCATTCCTGGTTATACTTGATGTGGTTTCACTTTACACGAATATACCACACAATGATGGTATCGAAGCGTGTAAATATTTTCTTGAACAAAACGAATATACATGTAAACTATCAAAAGAACTTGTACTTGAAAATAACTTTGTTCAATTTGGTAATACAAACTATCTCCAAAAGTTGGGAACAGCAATGGGTAGTCCTATGGCACCTTCTTATGCATCTTTATTTATGGGGAAATTAGAAAATGACTTTCTAGATAAAAGACTCTTAAAACCAGATGTATAGTTAAGATTTTTAGACGACATTTTTATGATTTGGAATTATCCATTAGAAGACCTTTATGATTTTATAGACTGTTTAAACAAATTACATCCAACAATAAAATTTACATTCAATGTGTCTAAAACTAAAGTATCGTTTTTGGACGTAGAAGTCGTGAAAAATGAAAATAATGACATCGCCACAATGGTTCATGTTAAAAACACGAATATTCATCAATATGTTGAATATACTTCATGTCATCCTAAATCATGTAAAAACGGGATACCAAACAGTCAAGCAAAAAGATATAGAAGAATTATTTCGGATGACACTGTTTTTAAATCGTCCTTGACAGAGTTAGGTCAGCATTTTTTAAATAGAAATTACCCTATTGACATCATTAATACTGCTTTCCAAAAAGTATCTTCTCTTACGCAACTTGAATCGTTAGAATGTAAAATCAAAAATAGAAATGAAGATATTATTCCTTTTGTTATTGAATATAATCCAAGTTTGCCTAATATAGGTAAGATTATCAATAAATATTGGGATTTATTAAAATTATCATGTAAAGCAAGTGTTAAATTGCTACACGAAAGCAAACCCACACTTGCTTATAAAAGGCCTAAAAATCTTAAAGATTTCCTAATTAATTCTAAATTAGAAAAAACATTATATAAAAAGGGATCATCAACTAAATGTAATAGACCTAGATGTTCGCACTGTTCTTTTATTAATGAAAATACTTCTTTCAATAGTAATAATACGAAAGAAACTTTTAATATGCGTTGTGACACTAATTGTGCAACATCAAATGTTATTTATTTGATCACATGCAAAAAGTGTAGCATCCAATATATTGGACAAACCAGTCAACAAATATCTAAACGTATGAACTAACATAGATCAGATATAAAAAATTATATCGATCAATCATTTTCTTCTCATGTTGCCGCACATTTTAACAAGAGTTCCCATACTTTGCAAGATTTCTCTTTTCAACCTATTGTTATAGTTGATTCTGAGATGGAACGTCTGTTAAAGGAAACCTATTGGATTCACCGTCTTAATACGGTATATCCAAAAGGTCTAAATTCCAAAACCTTATACGACATTCATTAATCAAAAAAATTTTTTTTAAATTATGTCCCCTGTTTACAATTAGTTAATAATATTTTGATATTATTTGATATTATTTTAATTCACTTAATAACTTATTTAGTGAAAGTATAATTAATATCATAAGAATAGGTTTAATAATTCTTTAGAAATGAAAGGCCATTTCAAAATTAAGTCTCATTATGTTATGATTAATAATTTATAAACACTTATTTATTTTATGCTAATAAGTATTATGCACACCATAATGTTTCAATATTTTTTTATTATATAATTTGAGTTTCTGATAAACTATTAAACGTTCGTTATAATTTTGTTTTTTGTTTTTTAACGTGGTTATACATAATAAAAATATAAATAAAACTGTTTATGTTTATTTATCCATAAAAGTATATGTGTGTGTGTGACTTGTTCAGTTTATCCCTTGTGACACCTTTGGGTGATCACTTAGGCATCAGTAAAATTATCACATGCACTGACGGAAAGTGTGAAGGAAATATGGCATTCGTAATTCCAGATTGACTTTATCAATACAGATTTATGCCAATTAGTATGAAATACTCGTCTTGTACTTTTCAACGTTCAATGAACATGATTATATTACGTCTAAATAATTGTGACGCTTATATTAATGACGTCATCATCTACAACGACACCCGGAAAGATCGCTTGGAGACGTTTCGGAAATTGTTTGATCGACTCACGAACGCCGCTTTGACAATTAATTTAAGTAAAAGTGAGTTTTGCCGTGCATATATTACATTTATGGACGTGATGTGGGACACGGTCAAGTTAAACCTATAGATGCTAAGGTTTATTGGTGTGGTCCCTCTCAGATACGTCATCATCTGAGGGACCCCCTATGGCCGAAATAGAATGGGTTTTTATATGTTCCAATATGTGTATGTTTTTTATATTTTTTCATCAATTTCAATTTTATCAAATTTTGATATAGGGTATGTACACCGTTCCTATTTTAGTGGATTATATAAGCTCTTCCTAGGTTGGAGTCATTGCTTTATTTACATTTTGTGATCCTTGCCATGGATCTGTGGTGCCCTGTGCGTGCTATGTGAGTCTGCTATTTGTTGTGTCTGCTTTGTCTTTGTGTAAGGGCTGGCTATATAGATCAAATTCTTCTAGGTTTTTTTTTTATACTTTTATTGATTCCTTTGATTCGAGTAGCCGGTTGTGATTTAAGATCGATACCAGCTTCTCTATCTTTGGAACCTCATTTTATTAATGAGTGCTAAAAGAGGATAGTTAGATGGTAGTAGAGTTTTGTGTCAGAAGTGTATGGGGTGTGTGTGTGGAATCGATTCTTTGGGGTTGGGGTTTGG
>JAECUM010058009.1:0-16335 GCA_016617855.1 Megalonaias nervosa | reverse complement strand
TTATGAAGCTATACAAACCATGTAAACAGGGAATGAATGGAAAGTTCACTGTGACATCAAAATGCACCACAGCATATGTCACACCATCTACTGTCTTTGGTTCTCTCTAGTGCATTATCTTCCGGGTGCTGGTTCTCAAAATTCTCATTCAGTACCTAAAAAACATATATATATATATATATATATATATATATATATATATATATATATATATATATATATATATATATATATTTATTTATTTATTTATACCACATACATTACAAAATAACATGCATTTAAAGTGTTGGTATAAGGCAATTTGATATACCAATGGTATTGGTATATCAAATTGTGATCCGCCCATAGCGCATTAATACGCATATATAAACATTCTCGCGAGCATCTGCAGTTGATTCTAGATCAATGATCAATTTCCTCACATTAGTCAATAGTGACGTATGAAAAATAATGATGAAAAGTATTAATAATCCCCGTTTTCTAAATTAATTTAATATGGTACACATTTTCATCACAATCCTTTCTGCTTTCTGTTCTCCCCTCCCCTCTCATGCATAACGGACAAACTGCACAGAAATGTGGAATGAGAGAGTAAAGGAATTTGGGCTGGATTAAAACCTTGAAATAGAAATTACACCAAGTAACCTACAAGAATATGGTTCGTCGTAACGATACGCGTGCACTTTCCTTGGGATTTATCTACAGTGTTTATCAATGATACAAAGTTGCAAACCAGTAAATTCCTCGGATACGTGGTACACATACTGTGATATATTTAATGTTATGTTTTGTTGTTTTTTCTTAAACATACCATAATGTTCTAAAAAATCGATTATTATTATTTAAATATGAAAATGTCGAAAGGCCTCTCTCTCTCTCTCTCTCTCTCTCTCTCTCTCTCTCTCTCTCTTGACCATCGTAGCAGGATACGGGCTAAAATCTATGAAAGGGCGAACGTAGAGGATTTGCGTTTGTCATCCCACGATATCTCTGGACTTATGAATGATGGTAAAAGTTAAGTCAAACCGACCAAAGGATGAGAGAGAGAGAGAGAGAGAGAGAGAGAGAGAGAGAGAGAGAGAGAGAGTTTGTGGTTGGTTGTACTGTTGCTAAAGCAGAATAATGACTTAGATCAACTGTAAATATATTAAAATATTTTAATTACCTCTTGCTGGTTCGTCAGTTGGCTTAGTTTCTATTCCACATTAATTTCCATGCGCCGGTATCTGAATGGCGTAGCTATCCAAGTGTTGCTACTGCTCTACTTTTATCATGAAAACCATCTTTCATGTTTAAATCATAAGTGTGTATTATATTGATTTAATCAATGTGGAGAAAAATAGAAACCAAGAAAAGAAAACAATCAACTTATCAATGTGCAGAGGTTAATTGTAAATAGCCACTAAAGGCGTAGAACTACATTTTGTAGCGGACACACTCGGGGGATGTGAGGAGTTCATTCACTAAGTCAATACACCGCTGCCTGTAGTAGATCTGAACTCCGTTCAAACGGCAAATATATGTATTTGTATGTGACATAAATAAAATATATGTACAGTATGTACGCTGTATCAATGATATACCACTCGTTGTATAAACTTTTCATTAAAAGGAAACTCAGCAAGCTTCGTTTCCTTTTAATGAAAAATTTATACATCTCGTGGTATATCATTGATACAGAGTACATACTATATATATATATATATATATATATATATATATATATATATATATACATTATAGGAGGTACTGAACTAGAAAAAGGGGAAGATTTGACTAAACTATTTCAGAACTTTATGACTCAAGCGAACGTCAAACTAGATTATGCTATAGAAATTATGTACCGTTTACCTAGCAAGATGATTATGGCTATTGTCAGTGTGGTGGGCTATAACCCTTTTAGATAAGTTCATTATATGTCTCCTTTTTCAGAACTCTTTCGGAAATGAAGGTTAACTTGAAGCATTTCCGCTTCGTGTATCGCTGGTTGACATTCGCTGCAATAGTAAAAGTTGTCATACTTTACCGTGGAAAGTAGATACATGGTAAATATGTAAGGTGACACAAGTTTAGGTGCATAAGAAAGGATGAGACCCATTTCGCAAAGTCGCGTGAGCAAAATGATCGGCGTGCAGCAAAATATTTAATGAGTGGTTATCCCTCATGTATGAACATTTAAACTTTCTTGCTGCATGGCCAGGTAGAACGACAGTAAAATAAATATCATGCCCGAGTCTTTGAGTAGGTTGTATCCAAACTGTAGGGCTATAATAGATTTTTGTGATTGTCATTGAGATATTGCAGTCTTTAGGGTCATACAAGTAGAATGCATTCATACTAAAAGTATCATATGACATGGAAAACGTTGATCGGTATTAGTCCCAAACATTACGTGTCAAATCTCTCAGCTGGATGTATGACTGATAAATAAATAACAAAACTGAGTAAGAAAATTAAGTGGACTAGCAGTCAAATGTTGATGTGTAGATGCTATTATGATAGCTAGAGACTTTGCCATTGCTGATCCGGTTATTCCAAAGGTATTTATCGTATTGTTTCTTTTCTCTAACGAGTTAAACGGAAAAATGAGTTAGCGATAAGTGGAAAGAAGGCGAATCGCTATCATTCGTCTTTGACGTGAACGAGCTATTCTAAATATTAACATTTTCAGGATAATTCAAGGTGTAGTGCCCATATCAATGCATGAAAAAATGACAGGAATGGCGTTTGTTATGCGAATGCTAAGTACTTTGTTTTACCATTGATTAAATGGTAAACGAAAATAAAATCCTACAAGATTAACATGTATCTGAATGTTATATTTTTTCATCAATTACATATACATGATTTATGTGCACATGCACATAAACTGTAAACCGATATATGTAAATGTCATGTTTTTTATGGTGCTATAAACACGCCAGACATAGCTTATTTTCATTATTACAGTCTTGTCTCGCCAATCTAGCATTTAAATGTTGATTTGAGATGTTTACCTCAGTGGGAACGTTTTGAAGAAGAAAGAAGCTTACATTAAAAATATTCTTAAAACCTGATACGATGATCTGTAGAAATAAAATATTTCTTTTATTTTGTATTTTTTGTTACTTTATTAAGAATTAAGTAAATTTGTAAACTCATTATTTTACTTGTTAGATTCTTATGGTCACATTATCACTTTCTAATCGGCATTTCCTTAATTTAATCACTGATATATACTCTTCCCTCACTATCTTATAATTATATTCTTGCATTTCTGGTTTCTTTCTATCATAAAACGAACAGAGAGAGAGAGAGAGAGAGAGAGAGAGAGAGAGAGAGAGAGAGAGAGAGCTGATAGGTATATTAAATATTTTTGGTAACTCAGTTTTTGTTATTTTTATTCATTTATTGTAAAGTGTAGTGACAATCTTAGATGTATTTCGCGCGTGTTTAGGGTCCTTTTTAAGATAAAAAAGAACACAAAATTGCATAGGATCTATAAAGAGATGCTTGAGTATGTGTAGACAGTTATAATAATAACATTATTTAATAAATATGTTTACGAGATTCGGCCTTTTTTCCCATTGAATAGATCAGTAAGATGGTATCTTAAATGAATTAATTTAATTCCTATGGGATGAGTTAGGTTATATGAATAGGTATTTTGAAATATTAGATTGAGTAGTAAGATCTGTCACGTTGGGTATATTTCAAGATATAGTCGTAATATAAGGAGAAAACTGAACAATTAGATTCATTTGTTTTTCTTGTGTTCCTGTTGTAACATCAAATCTGAAGACGTGTGTTATGTTCTACTTAGATATTTGCGAGGACAACTTTTCAATTCATAACTTGATAATTAAATTATTTGTTAAGTTTTACAAATCTTGTTAGTTTTGGTTCTTTCTGTTACCTAATTTATGATCTCAGAGCTAATAAGAAATGATAATTATTTTTGATAAAATCATGCCGTTTTGACCGGGCCCAATATTCACTAAATTTCCTCAGATTGAGAAGGTTAAATAATGTTACTTGAACTCATGTTGCAGTCATCAACTATTAATAATACCTTGAAGCCATGAAAAAAACCTTTTTTTATTTTGTATTAAAGTTTGAAATATCCTTAAAATCGTAAGAATTCAAATGTATTTTCAAGGTGCGCTATTTAAAATTGTGGAGTTACGTTCATTTGTTTACAATCTTGACCGCTTATGATGACCCCAGCATTACCAGAAAACGATGATATGACTACTTTAGTTCAAATAGAGCACGGTGGGAACTATCAAAATTTCAAAGCTTGTAAACATGCCAAGCAATATAACATATATGGTATTGAATTAAAATGTACTTGCGCATCGATCCTTAACAAAGTAAATTCTTTCGCATTCTTAACTTATGTTTGCCTAAACAAAAGAATTCACACCACTCATGTTTGGCAATTGCCATTTGTCCATGTATCTTAGAGTAGGCATATGTGCGTTCCAGAAAATGTTTCCATCTTTTGCTGCCTTAAGTGGGTGTATGTTCCGAAATCGATAGGGGCATTTCACTTTAAGCTCACCATGATTTGAACTGCAGCTCGAACAGTTTACAAGACCATCAGGACTTATTCATAAATGAGGTTGGTATTCATTCACAATATGCCCATGTCCATTTACTAGAGAAGGGGTTGATTTATCTGCTTATCTCCATGTAGATGTTGACAGTTGCATCTCAAGCTTCTTGCTTGAAGATATTAGAACACTCCCAGTAAAAAGAATATATCTTAGTAACTTTTCAGGTGGTATGTCAAGTATAGTATGAACCAATATTTCCCCAAACAGAAGTTGTCTTGCGTCAAAATCGTTCCTAAGTCCATGACATATTGTCACTGAGCCCTTCTGTGAATTAACTGATCAAAGTATACTGGTCTTGTGTAATGTTCAGGAAATCAAGTCATGAGGAAAACAATCCGCTTACTCCACATTGTGAAGAATGATAACTGCGTCAATGTAGCAGAAGTTAATGTGTGTGTTGGACTATCAAGGCAAACTATATTTGCTAAAAGAACTTTGGATATTGCACGATTCCGCAATGGCATTAACATGTATGAGTTTTTCTCGAAATCTCACCACAGTCGAAATAGTAAGATTTGCTGTTCTTGTACCATTGACATCGTAAATTTGAACTTTGATGGAAGAGGGTTTTTAAATTTACTGAATGCCTTGTATTGTGACTTCCTAGGTGACAGAATCCTCGATCGAGGTTTCTCCATTCACATGCTTTTGATGTGAATATTTGCCTTGCGATATCTGTGACAACATAAATAAGGCAACGTTATTAGATGGGCTGCATGAATGTCCAACTATGAAACAAACTGCAGATCAATTAATCCAGTTCGAGGCCATCCTGCAGAAAGAAACGAGTCTTTTTCCAAATATATCAGTCACACCTTAGTTCATTTACCTTATCTTCGCACTGACACTTAACTATGATTTACGGTTAACATATTCCAAAACATATACAGTAGCAACATATTTATGAAACGTCATATAATTAAGTTGCTACAGGCAGAATTGCCAATTTAAGTTTATGTTATGAATACATTAGAGAACTAAATATCATACACAATATGTGTAATTTATCCATTACTTGAAATGATACATGACGAATAACTTCTTATTTAAACAAGAAATTATGTTTAAAAGACTTTTGTTATTAATTAAGTCGATTTCTGACTTATTAGTTTGTTTAAAGTTTTCAGTAATTAATGAATGTGCATAAACTTACATAAGTACTTTCAGATTATAAAAAAATGTTTGGCAAAATGCTTAAATTATATCGATTCATCCTTATTTTGGTAATTGTTTTCAACCTTAGTTTTATTTTCATATAATCGGATCACCACTTACATATATTTGCATATTATACGGCTAGTAATCAGATATTATTTGGGTATGTTCTGTGTACATCGTCCTGCTAATAGGGTAAATGTGCATATCGTGCTTGCATAAGATAGAACATGGCAACCTGACACTGCTTACATAAGTTAGAACATGGCAACCTGACATTGCCTACATAAGTTAGAACATGGGAACGTGACACTGCTTACATAAGATACAAAATCAAAAAATCGCCCCTCAGTGAAGGGCACAGATCAAAAACTTCACAAAGCATTGCTAAGTGAAGACAGTTACATGTACCATCATGACTGTAAAGGCAAAACTGTTTTTCTTTTTCTTTCTACAAGAGGAAAAAGTGAAGTGACTAAGTAAAATACGCTACTCTACTTTGAGAAGCACATATTTCCGCATGATTTTTCTGAAAAATGTTTATGGGATGATTATGAGTCAATAGAATCTGGAGTGTTATTCAAAATACCTGTGTTTTAGTTATTTGTTTCTACCTGTCCTTCTGACACTTCATAACTTTCACCTGCCGAGACCAGTTATAATAAAAACCAAGCATTATCATTACAGATCCGGAACTCTCCCGTACTTGAATTTTTACAAAGCAATAATAAGTAATGACTGTTACATATGCCAACATTAACGGAAACATATATAATTTATTTTCAGCTTGACCACTATTAAATACTAAATTACAGGTGAATAAAATAAATAAAATCAATACTGATAAATTAATTGAAGTATTACTAAGACTTGAAAATGTGATTTCTTTACGAGACATGTTAATAACTCTAATATTGTACTTCGTGTAAATTAGTTTGTAAATATCTATTCTAATTTCAGTGTACGACAGGAAGCGGAGTATTAAATGGACAGTGTCGTAAGTATCTAGTCATTATAGAGCAAAATAAAACGTACAAAATTTAGATTCTTGAATAATTATAAAAAAATGAACCCTTGAATTTCACTCCAATAATTACATTTTTGTGGCTTTATCAAATGCCGTTTGTTTTCATTTGACTGGTTCGCAATCACTTTCCGCAAAATTTTAAGGTCGTAAGACAGTCAGGTATGACCAAGAAATCTATATTGATGATAGCAACACAGTTAACAGCATGAAAGTATCATACTACGAAGCTATCATAAAGACTAACGAATGTCATTTGACTAAGGGGAGCGATTTATTTTGAGCCTGTCTTGGAGGAAGCTTGACACTTTGGTGTCCGTGTGCGTGTCCGTCCAAACTTCGGTACACACCGTTGATTAACATTTTAAAGTGAAAAAAGTGTAAGTCTTTTCTACCTAAAGAAACGTCATCATTATCAAGGCTCAGGGTCAGGTTCAACATGCATGCAATGACCATCTTATGTTCTTAAATAGAGGGTGTTATTTTTCAAATGTTTTGGAAAATATATGTTTTAAAAATGTTTAATAAAGTAAACTGATCAAGGACATGTATTTAATAATCTTCGACAGATACTTGAAATAGGCAGAATAATCATTTATTGAAAAATTTTTGAAAGTGAAATGGCCACATACATTCTCAGACAAAGGGTATCAATCAATGACAACTTGGAACCTAGAATGGCCATTTCTTCAGTTAAACATTCTGCCTTACTAAACTGAATTTTAGGTCCGGTCAAAGTGAAACTCCTTTATTAGACACCATACTAAACTCTGATTGATATTGACTAACAGGAAAGAATTGGAATGATTTTTAAGGACGAACAATGCTGACATGATAAAATATTTAAGTCTGTATTAAAAAACACCCAAGTTGTTGTATTATTGAGTATCAAAGAAATTTATAAACATTACAAAATTCGTGTTCATCTTCATTTCCTTGAGATGCAATTAATTAAATACCGATCCACAGTTTTCGCTTAATTCACAGAAAACAGACCATAAAATAAAAGTTGAACCATTATTTTAACCTTCTTAATGTTAAAGATCATAAGTCTCACAGGTGTCAAACCCACCGAAAAAAGTGTGTGTTGGTCCGTGATTTGAAACAATTATTGAGGTCACAAAGAAAGTAAACTATACCGATTTACGAAAAGTCTTAAATCGCTAATTAATTCCAAGTGTGTCATATACTTTTCGTTGACTTTATTATCATCATTTAAAGCACTGCGCTCTTGACAATGTTTCAATAAAAGACACTTCGCAATTACGTCGCCTTATGTACTATTTCTCCCCAGTTTATAGAGTTATTATGCACTGAGGTAGCAAGTGAAAATTTACTGTTTTCCGTCAATGCAGATGATTTAATATACTGTCTATGAAATTTAACATCTACATTGAAATGGTTTTGTATCAGACAATTATACACAGAAGAAAAAAAGCAAACAGCATATTCCTTTGAATTTCAGGGAAACTAAGTCCAGATTATTAACTTCACACGTATACTGGACAAAATGAAGTATATTCTCATTTATTTAAAACTCAACAAACATTGCCCCATGAAAACTAGAAACACCTAAACTAGCTTTCTTCTAACTCTAGTCAATGAAGAGAGCTTTAATATGTACACGCATAACTGATATTATTCACTGATAAAGGAATGAGAAACAAAACTTGGTCAAGTGATTAAACTTGGTCACGTGATTAAAATTACGAAATTTATTGAGCAGTGATTTTTGAAGTGACGCCCCTAATTTGTCGTGGGCAGTCATGTTGATGATGAATTAATGTATACGGGACAAATAAGACCAATCTGTGTGAACCAAATTATTGTTTATTTCCGTTTAGAGCACGTAATTTACTTTATAGCATGGCCGATCACGGCACAGTTATATGTACAGATATACATTATTTCACTTTTCTAACATTCAAGAAATATGTGGAGCCGGAAATTATTACGTAGATAACCGACACAGCGGAGATTTACAGGAATGCTGGAACTGTCCATACGGGACATACCAAGGTTTGTCCCAGCAGTCCTCCTGTAAGACTTGTCCGCCAGGCACAAACACAACCTTTACTGGCGCCACACTCATTTTACAGTGTCTAGATATGTTAAAATTTTTATAATAAACTTTTTAGTGTAACCCACTTCATATACATATATGCTTTTAAGATATGTCGTAACTTGAAAGGTTTATATTGGATATGTTTAGGTTAAATTTGAAAAATGGAACACTTAATACATTCATTTTGAAACTCCTTCGTTTAGGTGTGTCTGAAGATTAAACATAAATGAAACAATTTTTTTTTTTGGATGTTTGATATTAGGATTGATATCAGGACTGATGCAATTTACTTTAAACACATGTACTTTTAAACATCAAGATCTTGTAAAACAAATTCTACTATGCAGGAAGCAAATATGAAAAGTAGTTGCCTAGGATATCAGATGAAAGGCATAATGCATAGCTTGCCAAGTTCAAACGAGTACATCTGAATCCAAAGGTAATATATGTAGGTTAACATTATGTCTGAAGTGTACCACCAATCTTTAAAATTTAGACAACCTTGTACTACTCAAGGTCTCGCTTGATCCAACATCAAAGAAATTATTTTTCTTAGATCACATTAATAAATTTAATTAAATAAAATACGTGCTCAACCCGCAAGTAAAATTATACGATTTGAAATTACGTCTCATACCTCAAATCAACGAAACAAAGAGCGCATAATATAAGGCAACTAAATAAACCTTACAAAACAGGAAAGAAATCAAAGGAGTGTGTACCGTTGGGTACATTTGCCAATATCGTAGGAAGATGTAAAATTTAAATTTCTAAAAAATAGAAGGATATATAACTCCGAGCCCTCAGTCAGCGATGCCGACTGTCTAGGTGGATAATATACAAAAAAATAAAAAGTGAGGAATAACAATTTAATAACAGATCTAAATATTCAAACAATGCAAGTAAATTTCCATAATTCCTCCACTCGGTCGACCTATTTAATCTGCCAATTTCATCATCTGATGTGCAAAGTGAGAGTATTTCCACCTGTCCCTGCTACTTTATTCATATGTATTATTTCCTTTTCCTTGACTGGTACTCCAGTACCCCTTCCGTCCCTCGACTATGTCCTTCGCCCTTCCACTTCCTCCACTACCCTTCTCCGGTCTGCCTTCAAACTTCTGCCTCCATTATTCTATCTGATCCTTTGACCTCTCTAACAACTTCTCCCTACTTCGTCACCTTCGGGTGGCACTCGGTCCAACCTGAACAACTCCACACAGCACCAAAAGCTTCTCTGTAAATAATAAGGGACGTATAGTCTAGTCTCCCTTTCGACCTAGACAATCTCACGTAGAATAAGGGTCTGCTTCGGACAGGTGCCCCGCCCATTTTCCTTAACTCAGCTCTGATTTGATACTGGGTGTCTCTTTGAACTGTAGTCTGCCTAGTTTCTCACGCGTATGTCAAATTTCTTCCTCCCGCGGCTAGGCTACCGCTTGGGTGTGAATAAACGACCTCTTCCGGTTTTACTTCGTCTCTTTGAAGATAGCCGCCCCTTTGTTCCTCCAGTGTCGATTCAAGTGGCAATCTTTCGCAACAAAGGTCAGTCGCCAAGGTCGTGATAACATTCTCCACCCCAGGTAAGTTGTATACATGAGGGCTGTCTTCACAACGTGACAGAGTGTACCAAATACCCTGGGCGTCACAGGGACGTTATCACTGAGTCACAATGATGTTGATATCACGGCGTCACACTGATGTTGATGATAGTACTTTTAATTAAATCTCTTATCTGACTTTGTTTCAAGGTATGTTCACTCGTGATTCATCGCCATTTTGGAAATAACAATTTTTAAGGATTATAGTCAACGAGACTACTCAACACAGAGTTGTTTAATGCTGTCATTTTCGACGTATGCCATCATTTTTCAGGCTATTTCTTTATCAAGAGTCTAAATCCAACGAAGAGTAGGTTCTTATCATTTAGTAGGCATAGTTTTCCTACAGTATGTGTAGTTTCGTATTTTTGTCAAAACAAACGTTTTTAATTTATTTTTATATTATGATTACATGTTAAAATATCACTTTATGTGATTATGATTGGTCCAATTTCTTATGAATGAATGTTTAATAGGAAAACAGATTTTCCTTGTTTCGACTGGCTGATATATGTGTGTGTTACGTTTTCGTTGGCAATGGATGAAGAATGTGGAAGCTTTGTACGTATTTTTTCTAGGTTAATGATGTAAACGATTAAGTGTGTGTGTGTGTGTGTGTGTGTGATTAAGATTTTTAACGTGGCTTCAACAATTTTTCAGTCATATCGCTACGATGTCTGCAGAGTGACAGTTTATAGTGATGTCTAGCAATGGGGCATCATGCCGCAGACATGTGGCATGATGTCCCACCCAGCCACATTATCCTGACACCAGGCCGACCAGTCCTAACACTAACCTCTTAATGCTGAGCTTCAAGCGAGGCAGCTGTTAGTGCCATTTTTCAAGTCTTTGTTATGACCCGGCCGGGGTTCGAACCCATGACCTCCCACATCCGAGGCGGACGCTCTAACCACTAGGCCCCTGGAGCGGACTGTAAACGATTAAAGAGGAGGGGTAAAATATATACATAAATGCATAAGTTACAGTGACTTTAAATCATTAATTGCATCTTAAACTTTGATTTATTTTAGTTGCTGTATGTAACCCTGGAAATTACATCAACGCCACAAATAACGTATGTATCCAATGCGAACTTGGATTCTACCAGGATCAGAATAATGCGACATCATGTAAATCGTGTGGAACTGGAAGAATTACTCTGATAAGGGGCTCGCCTTCATATTTGTATTGCGTGGGTAATTAGTCACATCTGAATTGCTTTTAAACAGCTATATAATAATAATAATAATAATAATAATAATAATAATAATGTGTGTGTGTGTGTGTGTGTGTGTGTGTGTGTGTGTGAGAGAGAGAGAGAGAGAGAGAGAGAGAGAGAGAGAGAGAGAGAGAGAGAGTATGAATAACAATATGGAAATTATTGATGCATATGACGTAAATGAATCTTTAAGCATACTGTTTTAACAAACGGAAGATTCGGTATCTTTCTAACATGCTGACTAGATTTTTAATAATCATTCGGATATGTGTTAAGAAGAAAATCTAAATACATTTGTCTGTTTTCTTCTCTTTATTTTCTACTTGAACAATGAGAAGAATTTCAAATGTAAGCAAATATACAATTGCCTGCATGTGTTACAGTGATGGAAAAGTCTCAAAACCATTTGAACAAGATGTAATTATTCAAAAATTTACGCCATAGCAAAAACAAGCACTACTCTCTGTGATACGTCTACCTTTATACAGCAAATATTTGTCAGTTTATCATCAGACTTACTAAACGAATTTTACTCCTCAATAATATTAATATAAAAGAATTTTGCAGACCTTATTTTTGATTGTGGAATATCTCTTCTCTGTATCGTCATTGCTGCATCTGGGAACGAGATCAACGGGTACACGGTTCAAAAGTTTTTGTTCGTCTACTTATTAGACCTACTTTGTTTAAGGTCGTTACGCCCTACCTTCGGTAGCCCAGGAACCAATATTGTAACCTATCTACACCTTGGCGGACCGATCAGATATATTTTTGTGCTTTGTCCTAGCGACATCTATTGAATTTTACGAGCTGCCTCCCTTGAAATGCACACAAACTTCTCGTGGCTATTTACATACGTACATAAATCTCCCATTATCCCCAGCTGCAGAAGCATCCATTTTCACCCAATATAACCACATTTCATAAAATTTCAAACGTGTATTAACAGTTTTTAATAGTTTGAAACGTGTAGTAATAAATTATTCCCGATTTTGTATAAGTAGACTATTATTGAATATTTCAAGTTGTAAAAGTAGTTCTAGGTAGTGTGTGCGATACGGAATTTTTAGGTATGTTAGACGGAATCACAGACTTGAACATCAGTATCGAACGCCAGATCAGCCATGTAAGATGAAATGGGTAACAAAATACTGGACATTACTTCCTGCTCTTCTACCATTCCAGGATGCTTTAGTTAGTTAGTATTTGCGTTGAGGCATTCAAATTTAGAATATTGAGATAAAAAGTTTCAAAGCAGACTAAAGTGACTTTTCAGAACAATAAATAATGAGTGCTGTGTCATCTCCTTATTTTAAAATAAGACAGTCATTATTATTAATACAACTTCCTTGAACGTTTGAACTTTTCCTAGTCATATGGGATAATATCTCCACAGATAGTATGACAATATAAAGATGGATGGAATCTCCTTGTCGATAAACGCTCTTAATAGCACCCAATATGAGTGTTATCCATTAAGAATTACACCTGATTTTATATTGTTGTGAAATATTTTGTATCTGTTTTGTAAACTCCTATCCAAAATTAAAACAATGTAAAACAAGATCAACGAAGGGCTATGCAAGTGTGTTAAAAACCTTTCTCAAATGAATTAAGAGAAGTCTGGAGCTGTTTGTCAAAATTCGATTATTAAGAAAACTGATTTAATGTTTGTAATTCAATATAATATACAAAATGATATAATTCTAGGTGATATAATTATGTTATAGGAATGTATTTGTCCACATACAAACATTACACACGAAATACTCTGTAGATATTTTATTTCATCAAAATGACTATTGTTTTAGTGCCCTGCCCAGTCGGCAGATACCATACGGACATTGTGAATACAGCAGCATGTGCGGAGTGTCCGGTTGGTCAGTATCAGAATGCGTCAGGTCAGCAAAGCTGCCTGACCTGTCCATCAGGCAGAACAACCTATCTCACCGGTTCCGCGGTGTGCTATGGTAAGTCGGTGATCTTAAAAGTCATAACGAAGATAATAAGCTAGACTATAGAAATAGGACAAAGACAATAAGCTAGACTATAGAAATAGGACAAAGAAAATAAGCTCGAATATAGAAATAGGACGAAGAAAATAAGCCAGAATATAGAAATAGGACAAAGATAATAAGCTAGAATATAGAAATAGAACGAAGAAAATAAGCTAGAATATAGAAATAGGACAAAGAAAATAAGCCAGAATATAGAAATAGGACAAAGAAAATAAGCTAGAATATAGAAATAGGACAAAGAAAATAAGCTAGAATATAGAAAGAGGACAAAGAAAATAAAACCAGAACGAAAAGAAAGCCATTGCCAAAATTGTCTTATGTTAATTCTTGCAATAACTTTTGATGTTTTGAATAAACCTAGTAAGCTTTAATTTGAATTGCAAGTGCTTGTTTTCCGAGCATGAGGGTAGACAGACGGAACTGTTGCTTTTCATTATTCCACAATGTTAAAAAGATAAGCACACGTTGTCAATTATCCTAAGGGTGTAAGTAGGGATGTAAGTTAGCGATTGTAAAGTTATAAAACAAGAAAGAAAAATGGAAAGATAGAAAGAAGTAGAAGGAACTAAAGCGCCAGGAAGGAAAGCAAGATACCGCTAAAGATGCTTTGATGTCAGCTCTTCCAATCAGTTTGTCTTGAAGTGTTATAATTAGTGTATCTTGGTCTGGAAAAAAACTAAGCTTTAACTTTTGATTGTATCTACTTCTTTTCTGAGGATAGGAGTTGAGAGACATCACAGGTTAAAATCTGTTTTCACTTGTTCCATAGATTTTAAAGGAAATACATAAAAGATCAATTAAAGTTCCATGTGTACAGGGTCTCTTTGTAATCATCATATCCTTCCCCCAAAATTAAAGAATAATAAATAAAATATATTATCATAAATTTATTATAAAATACATAACTTCTTTCAGAAATATATGTTTTAATTCGGAGATGTGAAACATTCATTAAATTCAGAAATCACTTTTCCTGTTTCACCGATATGCAAAAACGTCTTCTCCCCACCATCCCCCCTCTCTCTCTCTCTATTCAACTGCTTCTCTTGCACGCATGTTTGTTGATAAATGTATTGATACAAGTAGGATATAGTTGAATGTATCCACTCAGATACTGCATAAATGTTTTTTTGTTTTTTTCTTTTTCGAACGTGACCTTGACAATACTACCAATACTACTAAATAAAACAGCCGTCGACTTGCCATTAAATTGGCACTTCTCTTCAATTTCAGATATATGTAATGTGGGTAGTTTCTTCAACACAACTCTTGTATCTTGCCAATATTGTCCACCTGGACAATATCAACCAAACACTGGAAGAGCGGAATGCTTCAGCTGCCCACCAGGTTACGTTTCCACCACAGGAGCAATACAATGTCAAGGTAGATATGTTCTAAGATACGTCTTTGAAAAATGACGTAAATTTTATTTATTTCATGAATATTTATCACTGATACTAAAGGCTTAAAAGTCTTTCAGTAAATATTCTGAAAACACTTGACTGTTTGCTGATATAACCTATATTGAAAAGTTGTTACTATATGACTTTCTCGGTCTTAAAACGTGGCATGTAGTAGTTACCGTTCAGTAATAAGCGGTCGACCTTGCTGATTAGGAAGTTAATATTTGCACAACGAAGGGTGCATGTATAAAAATTAGACGCCAGAAAATTACGATACATGCTTATTTATGAATGGTATAACAACCTAAGCAATGCTCTTTAAATAGCTTTCAAAACTTGAACATGTGACATGTCTGAAACGATGAAGCATTTGGTGTAATTACAGTTCTATCATGCAAGATCTTTTGTTGATCAATCTTCTCGTATGGGGGCATACTATTTTTCAAAGATCGATTGAAATATTTGTTTTATTGAACGGAATTAAGTTTGACGGTACTCAAATCTCGTAATTATGATCGCTCTTTTCACTCTTAAATCTACAGTGTTCTGTAGCGCTGGACAACGTATTGATAATCGTACAAGCCAGTGTGTGCCTTGTGAGATAGGGACCTACCAACCAGAAACGTCTCAGACAAGCTGCATTTCTTGTGGAAGTCCTGAGAATTGGGTCACTAACAGAACCGGATCTACAAACATAAGTGATTGCTCTTGTACGTCACATACAATAAATAGCGCAAACATTACGATTCAGAGAGGGTTATAAAATTTAAAGTATATTCATCGAATCTAATATGTTAAATACATTACATAATGGTGTCAGTCAGAACTGAATCAAGCAATGATTATTTTGTTGTTTAATTATAGCATATCTTCCTGATAAATATAATTTGGATATACTTCAAGGCTTCTTGCCCTTAAGGCTAAGCATTTTCAATTACTGTATGTGAAATGTTTGAAATTTACGAGAAACTAAGACCATGCCATTGTTTCTATACTTGTAGTCTTTTGCCCAAGCGGATACTATAAAGTTGGCATAAATAGCTGTGAATCGTGTCCAATCGGTACGTACAAGGACAGCGCAATAGACAGATTTGGTACATGCCAACAATGTCCTCCTGATTCGACCACAAATGGAACGAGGACCACATCAATTGCTTTTTGCAATGTTTGTAAGTGAATTACTCAGAGAAAATAAATTTCAATAGAAGTTTGTACGTTTGCTTTACTATATATATATATATATATATATATA
>JAECUM010058007.1:0-17017 GCA_016617855.1 Megalonaias nervosa | reverse complement strand
CAACCATCGGTTTGGAGTGGAGAAATTCAGATGCCCCATGAAAGGAAGCCGAAAAGTCGATATAAAATGCGCTGAAATTTATCTATTGTTACATAAACAAATTCTTTGTCCATATTGACAAACCATCTTAACAGTGCATTGTTATATCATAATCCGCTTATGTTGACATCTAGCATGAGTACTGTATGTTTTGAGATGTCCGCTTTTTTTTCCCAAATTTACATTTCTGGTAGCGGAGATCAACCGGACGAGGCATTATCTCATACTCTATCTTTCGTCGGATTTTCGGCCGCTCGCTAGTAACTAATATATTTACATACACTGACATTTGTATGTGGATGGTAAGTAAAATTCCTCTTTTCACTCAGAATTAAATCCTTCAGAACATTCACATTTTCTGTAGTAATCCCTGCCATCAGACCAGAACATCTGCATCTCTATCGCTATTTACCGTTTCTTTAAATTTCTGACGCATGCGTGGAAGGCAGCATCTCTCCACTACCACAAATGTAAAAAAAAAATGCAAGCTCTCACTTGTCTATTCAACAGGCAGGGAGGAACAGTAACTACAATTGACCATACACGGCCAATTCATTTAAAGCAAATGTACCCAGATAAAATAGCAGCCGAAATTTCAAAGAAAACATTACCTTTGAAACACCGATTGTAATGAAAACGTACTAAGCAAATGGGGAAAAAATCAGTCTCAATCATGCAATACAATTTTTTGATGTTGCTGCCACAATAAGAAACAGGCATTTGTTTGGTTCTCCAAAGCTGTCTTTTAGCGGCGACTTCAATAACGCATGTACCCTACATACATGATAGATGGTTGACAGGTGAAGGGCATTCAGTAGACATTTGACTAATCGTCTACCAAAATGTAGAATGTGTGGACTATGTGTTGACTCAAAAAACCCACTTAATTTTAGAATGCCAACAAAATAATATTGAAAGGCAAAATATTATAACTAAAATTCAACGAAAATATGGAATAAATGAAATATCACAGCTCCTATACACAAATAGTATTAAGGACAAGGAATTATATAATGGTCTTGTAAGTTTTATCAACAGAGTAATGAAAACTATACGTGAATATACTTAGAAATTGCAAATTGCATATATGCCTGTGGGATCTTTATTAGTATTCAACAACTACACATAAAAAGGGGAAGGGGAGGACGAGGGTACGTGGCCAAAACTACGTGACTAACGTGAGGTAGTACGGCCCGTACCGACTCCTAAAACCCAACCCCAAAGTATACACACATGTACACACCAGACACAACTTTCCTACTATCTGACTATCCTCTATGAGCATACATTAAATAAAAAGAGGTTCCAAGGATAGGGAGGCCGGTATCAATCTTAGATCACAACCGGTCACCTGAAGCAAAGGAACCAATAAAAGTTAAATAAAACTATGAGAATGATCTATACTGCCAGCCCTTACAATTAACACAAATGCAGACACAACAAATAACACACTCGTATAGCACACATAGGGCAATATGGATCCCTGGCAAGGATCACTAAATATAAATGGGCTTTGATTTCCAGACCGGGAAAAACAGCTCCTATATCACACTAGATTAGGATCGGTGTTTAAACCCTATCGCAAAATTAATAAAAAAAAGAAATTGTTTGAAAATAACACAAAAAGCACATACAATTCAAGAAAACAAAAAAAAAAAAAAACATAAAAACCCTTTGTTTCGGACTAGGGGGTCCCACAGATGATGATGTATCTGAGAGGGACCGCACCAATAAAAAAGAAAGCCGACTACAATCTTCCATAAAAACAAAGAACCTTTCTTCAAAGGAAGTCAGTACTGAACTTAAATAAAAGCAATGGAATATGATGGATTGTTTCATTTTCCAACGTGACTGGAACACTTACACTGTGCTGTGAAAGTTTCTTTTTTACAGGAAAAAAGTTCATGCTTAGGAACTCTACCGACGGCGATTAAGACACAAACTTTTACCGACTTGGGACGTACTGAAAAGTAAACGTGCTTCATCATTCGTTACGTGATTGTACTATTTTTTCCCACTGAATACTGCCCTATATGACCTGTAAATCTGTGTGTGTGCATATTTTAGATGGAATTACTTGTATTCTGGATTCAATGTATGTGACGTGATTCACGGGTGAGTACACGGTGTTGATACTTTATTCATTGCTATACATTAGACATGTATATATACGCAGTATAAATATACAAAAATATGTACCAATGCGTCGTTCTCTGAATAAAGTAAAATATTATATATGCCTTCTCTGCTTTCATTACAGGTGTATTTCTCATTTAATATGCATCGATTTAAGATGACGACTGTGCCATCGAAGCACGTATTTTGCGCCCGCATTTATTACCTACCCCACTACCCGCACATTTTTCGGGTACACGCATCATTTTCTTCAGCTGACCTGGTTGCTTACAACTCGGTTCGGTTCATAACACGGTCGGGTTCTATAGCTCCCAACTACCATGTTATAGTGGGGTCACACTGTGTGTGTGTGTGTGTGTGTGTATATATATATATATATATATATATATATATATAATATATGTATAATATATGTATAGTATGTACGCTGTATCAATGATATAATAATAATGAGGACTTTATATAGCGCCTAATCTTTAGAAGCTCTAAGCGCTTTACAATATTTGACAACACTTAAAAATAAACAACATATATAATGATATGATTACAAAAATAAAAACAAACACCACGAAAGTAGAAACAGAAAATATGCTGTAAATATTTAAGGCAAGGATACATTAGGTCTTTAAGTCTGTTCTTGCAGTTGAAATAGGTGAGTTTTAAGAGCGCTCTTGAATGAGATCGCTGTGTCTTTGTGTCTAAGTTCAGTGGCCAATTCATTCCACGTTGCTGGGCCCTGGTATGCAAAAGAACGCTGTCCATATGATTTCATTTTCATAGTGGGAATAATGAGAATATGAGTGTCAGAAGAGGAGCGTAAGTATCTTGCTGGTGTGTACACATGGGTGAGGTCAGATAGGTATGTTGGACTGGAGCCCATCAGTGAAATGTAGCACAGAGAACAAATTTTGTGTTTAATTCTGGATCGAATGGATAGCCAGTGTAGGGTACAGAGCAGGAGGAGGCGTGCTCTGATCGTGGTACTCTAAGGATAATCCGAGAAGCTGTGTTTTGAACTTTTTGAAGTTTCTGGAGTAGATATTGAGACGAACCAGACAGAACTGAGTTACAATAGTCCAGTCTTGAAAGTACTAAGGAACACACAAGTGTTTTAGTGGCATCAACTGAAAGACACTTGCGAATGGAGCTGATTCGTCTCAGCTCAAGATATGCAGCCTTGCATATGTTCATGACATGTTGATGCAATGAGAGAGTACTGTCAAGAGTGACACCGAGGTTTCGTACTGACTGTGAATTTAATGTTGGTGTTGTTGATATTTATTGTCTGAGGTAAAGGATGTGAATGAGAAAGCCTTTGTGTTGTAATCAGGATGGCTTCAGTTTTATCATCATTCATCTGCAGCTTGTTACATGTCATCCATGATTTCACATGCGAAATGCACCTCTCTACGCCCTGGATGGTAGCTTCAACTTCAGCTGGATGGCTAGATTTGTATATTTGGGTGTCAGCAGCATACAACTGGTGAGACACTGGATGATGATCTATGACACTTGAGAGTGGCTGAGCGTATAGAATGAAGAGAACAGGTCCAAGAACAGACCCCTGTGGAACACCACAGCAAAGATCAACTGGGCTGGAGTGTTTTCCATTTGCGGACACAATTTGTGTCCTGTTGACCAAGTAGGACTTGAACCATAGTAAGGTCGTATCATGAATGCCAAATACATGCTGGAGACGGTGAAGTAATATATCATGGTCTATAGTGTCAAATGCTGCAGACAAGTCAAGGAGAGTGAGGACTGTAATCTTTCCGCTATCCAAAGCAGAGAGAAGGTCATTGACTACTGTCAGAAGAGTAGTTTCAGTACTGTGGCAAGGGCGATATGCAGACTGTACATTGCTAAAAAGACTGTTTGAATTCAGATGAGATACAAGTTGGGATAGAACAACTTTTTCTAAGATTTTTGACATGAACGGGAGATTAGAAACTGGGTGGTAGTTCTTTAAATCATTATGGTCGAGTGTTGGTTTCTTCAGCAGAGGCTTTACAATGGCAGTTTTGTAAAATGATGGAAATTCCCCAGATAAGAGAGAGGTATTACTAACATCAGTTAGTGAAGGATAATATTGGATCCAAGCACTCTAGCAGCAGTGACGTCAGAATCGGATCCAGTTCACATGACTTTGGTGCACTCTTATCACGACTGTACGTACTAAATCCACAGAGACAGGAGATACCACGAGACGTATAAATTTTTCATTAAAAGGAAACGAAGCTTGCTGAGTTTCCTTTTAATGAAAAATTTATACGAGTGGTATATCATTGATACAGCATACATACTGTACATATATTTTATTTATACCACATACAAATACATATATTTGCCCTTGAACGGAGTTCAGATTTACTACAGGCAGCCGTGTATTGACCTAGTGAATGAACTCCTCACTGCCCCGAGTGTCTCTACAAAATGTAGTTCTCTGCCTTAGTGGCTATTTACAATCACCTCTGCATATTGATAAGTTGATTGTTTTCTTTTCTTGGTTTCTATTTTTCTCCACATTGATTAAATCAATATAATACACACTTATGATTTAAACATGAAAGATGCTTTTAATGATAAAAATAGAGCAGTAGCAACACTTGGATAGCTACACCATTCAGATACCGGCGCATGGAAATTAATGTGGAATAGAAACTAAGCCAACTGACGAACCAACAAGAGGTAATTAAAATATTTTAATATATTTACAGTTGATCTAAGGCATTATTCTGCTTTAGCAACAGTACAACCGACCATAACTCTCTCTCTCTCTCTCTCTCTCTCTCTCTCTCTCTCTCTCTCTCTCTCTCTCTCTCTCATCCTTTTGGTCGGTTTGACTTAACTTTTACCATCATTCATAAATCCAGAGATATCGTGGGATAACACAAAAAAAAATCCTCTACGTTCGTCAATTCATAGATTTTAGTCCATATCTTGCTACTATGGTCGAGAGAGAGAGAGAGAGAGAGAGAGAGAGAGAGAGAGAGAGAGAGAGAGAGAGAGAGAGAGAGAGTATATGTTTAAGAAAAAACTAGCAAAGATAATATTAAATACATCACAGTATGTGTACCACGTAACCGAGGAATTTACTGTTTTGTAACTTTGTATCATTGATAAACACTGTTGATAAATCCCAAGGAAAGTGCACACGTATCGTTACGACGAATCATATTCTTGTAGGTTACTTAACTGGTGTAATTTCTGTTTCAAGGTTTTAATCCAGCCCAAATTCCTTTTCTCTCTCACTCCACATTTCTGCGCACTTTGTCTGTTATGCATGAGAGGGGAGGGGAGAACAGAAAACAGAAAGGATTGTGATGAAAATGTGTACCATATTAAATTCATTTAGAAAACGGGGATTATTAATACTTTTCATCGTTGTTTTCATACGTCACTAGTGACTAATTTGTGGAAATTGATCATTGATCTAGAATCAACTGCAGACGTTCGCGAGAATGTTTATATATGCGTATTATTGCGCCATGGGCGGATCACAATTTGATATACCAATAGTATTGGTATATCAAATTGTTTTATACCAACACTTTAAATGCATGTTATTTTTTAATGTATGTGGTATATATATATATATATATATATATATATATATATATATATATATATATATATATATATATATATATATATATATATATATATGACCTTTACTTCAAATATACATCTAAAATCTTTTGTTATTTTCTTTGATGAGTCATATAATGACAAGAAACAATATAGTCATTTAAAATCTTGCCTACAATAAATATAAAAAGAACTTCACTATTTTAATTTTTCACTAGAACAAGGCTATTATCAAGGCAATTTGTTGACAAGCAAATCATAATTTCTTCTACTTACCTGTCTCACATCTTGCTCCAGTATATCCAAAGTAACACGTGCATTCAAAGCCCCCAGCTATATTCCTACAGGTGCCATTATTTTCGCAGGGGTTGGAGTCACATGGTGTCAGTTCTGTAACGCATATAAAGGAAAATTAATTCATTGCTAAGACTTTATATAATCAAAACGCTAGAGCGGTGAAATAGTAACATAAACAGGCTGCAATAGGCAACATTAACGAAAAATTACGACTATCGCCATCATATGTATGTATATGTCCTATATGGTTGAAACCTTTGGCACAATGCTCAGCTCCAACTCCAGATATTTCAAAGGAATTTAGCATGCTTAGAAAATTCTGAAAGTTCTTAAATAAAAAATTGTGAATAATGTTACACAATGCCAAATTTTAGGACTTGAAGTTTGAGTTTTAACCCCGTGCTGTTCGAGACTACTGGGCCAGGACAGGAATCATACATAGATCAAGAATATTTTCAGGGTAAGGACAGGAAATCCCAGTTAATATGTGCAACCCATATGCTTGTTTAAAACAGGGCACTTGAGCTAGATGCATCTTTGGTCAGATCCTATGGTATTGACAAGGAGGAAAGCATGGTTTCAGAATATTCAAATAACAAAATATTAGATCTTTGTACAAAATATACGCTCCCTCTCCACAAAGTATCCACTCTCTCTGTACAAAGTACCAGTATTCACTCTCTCTATACAAAGTACTGGTATAATTCCCTCCATACAAAGTATCGTATACACTCCCTCTCTACAAAGTATACACTCCCTCTCTACAAAGTACACACTCCTTCTGTATAAAAGAATATATAAAGGGCGAAATATTCTGCATTACTGTGAAAAGTTATTGTTTCATAAAAATTCCTTTTCGTACTAATTTTTCTTTAAGGGGGATTCTTTTAAACGACCGAGTCCATTCTAGTCGCAGTTGACTGCTCAAAGTTTCTGAATCATCAAATGCATTTGATCCGATCGAATCAAAATAATAGCAAAAGAAAAAGTGTTACAAATACTCTAGACCGTTTTATTCAATGGAACAAGACAATTATCCTTACAGCAAATAGAGTACCCCCGAGACCTAGTATTTTGATCTTGACAGCCATGCTTAATTTCTGGCCTTACTTTAAAGTAAATAGCATATTCATCAAGACAATCCATAGTGTTTGTGTCTTTCGCCGGAAATTATATCGTTATGACTTACCTATTGCGCAGTGTGTTCCATTAAAACGTTGTGGACATGTGCAATGGTAGCTTACAATATACATCTTAAATCATTGTTATCTTCTTTGATGAGTCATATATGACAAGAAAAAAATAGTCAAGTCATGTAAAATCTTGCCTATAATAAATATGAAAAGAACTTCAAGTACATCTCAATGAACACGTGCATTCAAAGCCACCAGCTATATTCCTACACGTGCCATTATTTTCACAAGGGTTGGTGTCACATGGGGTCATTTCCATAAGGCATATAATAGAAAATGAACTTATTGCAAAGACGTTATAGAATCAGTATGCCCATTCAGTTTACTGCTCAAAGTGTCAAATAATAACAAAAGAAAAAGATTTACAAATACTCTAGACCATTTTATTTTATGAAACAAGACAATTATCCTTACAGAAAATAGAGTACCCCCGATATCTAGTAATTTGATCTTGACTGCCATGCTTTATTTCTGGCCTTACTTTAACGTAAATAGCGTATTTATCAAGAAAACCCATAGTGTTTGTGTCTTTCACCTGGAAATTATATCGTTATGACTTACCTATTTCGCATTGTGTTCCATTAAAACGTTGTGGACATGTACATTTGTAGCTTCCCGCTAAGTCTATACAAGTGCCACCATTCAAACACATCACACCAGCACAATCGTTTATATCTGTAGCCAAAAATGTCAAAATTCAACAGCAATTGTTAGACATAAATCTCATATATGGTAATAAAAGGGCGGTTGGGGTTGGGGGTTGTTGATGTTGCAATGACCGATTCAGTTTCAAGAATATCAGGAGATAATCTTATGTGACCATTATCATCATCAAAGGTCTTTGGCTTCCGAGGTATATATAATTTTCTATTGAATCAGCTATGTTTAAGATAAACATCTCAGATCTTTGTTATTTTCTTTGATGAGTTACATAATGACGTGACATAATTTTATAGTCGTATAAAATTTTGCCTGGAATAAATACACATAATTTCTGTAAAACTTTCATGTTTCACTAGAACTGACGCTATTATCGAGGCAGTTTGTTAATAAACAAATCGTCAATAACTGTTTCTTACTTGTCTCACATCTTGCTCCAATATATCCCAAGGAACACGTGCATTCAAAGCCACCAGCTATATTCCCACAGGTGCCATTATTTTCGCAAGGGCTGGAGTCACATGGGGTCAGTTCTGTAATGGGAAAATGAATTCATTGCTATGACTTAAAAAAATTCAATATGCTAGTTCAGTTAAATGGTAAAATAAATAGGCCGTAAAACGTAACAATAACGAAAATTTACGACTATCACCATGATGCGCATGAATATGTCCTGTGTGGCTGAAACTTTTTGGGCACAATGCACAGCTCCAACTCCAGATATTTCACTGGAGTTTATCATGCTTAGAAAATTCTGAAGGTTCTTGGATACAAAATTTATTTTGAAAAATGTTACACAATGTCATAATTTAGGACATGGAGTTAGTTCTAACCCCGTGCTGTTGGAGACTACTGCGTCAGGGCTGGAATCTTACATAGATCGTGAACATTTTCATGGCATGGACAGGAAACCCCATTTATACGTGCTGAACGTTGATGTTTATTTAAAAACGAAAATCTTCAGCGAGATGCACACTTTGTAAGATCCTGTGGTCTTGACGAAGATGAAAACTTTGTATCAGAATATTCAAAATCACAAAGTAAATTTTCCCTTTGTAGAAAGTATACACCCCCTTCGTATACAGTATACACTCCCCCTGTACAAAGTATGCACTTCCTCTGTACAAAGTATACACTCCCTCTGTATCAGTTATCGCAAGTCTGAAAGAATAATACCGGCATCTAAAAATTTTCAGTCTTATTATTCATATTTCTAGTCGTTTATGATACTCTGTCTTTGGCTAAACTTCATGTCAAAATCACGATTATGGATCGACTATTTTCAATCAGGATACCTTCTTCGTTTTCATAAAATATAGTATTCAAGAAATGTAACTCACTGCGCCCGACACGGTCTATATTTACAAGTGTGACAATTTTTAAAAAGAAGAAAATAAAATGAAAGATTGGAAAAGAGGGTAGACGTGGATCTATACCCTAAATCTAAATCACTTACAACTCGAACATCGGTAGATTTAAAACAGACTCAACACAAATGTCAAATGAAATTTGAATCATACAAGAGGTCTAATTCATTCATTCATTCATTCATTCATTCATTCATTCATTCATTCTGATATGAATATGGGCAGAAATAAACGAACAAAAAAACTAAAGTAAGTAACAGATGATATGAGAATGATGATAGTCACTAAAGCATCAAACATCAAATGTAGAATCCAGTCGATTTCTTCAATGTGAAAAATTGAAGGAACTCTGTTGTTTTGTTTTTTGTTTTTGTTTTTGTTTTTCTAAGTGTGCAAACGTGTGATTCTGCCTGCAATTGCACACAAACAAGCATCAATCGGAATATTCTCGCACACAAGGTATGAATAGAAAGTCTCTTTCTGATAGATGAGTATATGCATCTCTCAATGGAAAGACACGAGGCAATTCCGAATGATACATGCTAATACAATTGTCAAGATTCTTTACTTTATAATTAAGCTTAATTGGGGAAAAATTCAAGCGTTACAATACAAATATACATGACTCGTATATACACAGAACTTCTCATTCAAGTCGGACACGATATCAATGAATTATTAGTCCATCAATTAAAACATTCTTTATCCAGTAATATTTTATCATTTGATTTTTAAAAACAAAAAACTAAATAATTTAAATTATCGTTGGAATATTGATGATACCTGTTGTGCAGGTGATTCCAGTAAAGAACTGCTGACAGCTACAGTAATAGTGGGTTGCATTTAAATTCTGACAGGTTCCGTTATTCAAACAAGGTCCAGAGCTGCACGGAGTGGAGGGCGATGTGACTGAAATAAATAAATACAGACATATAGAAAAACATACGAAAAGAGAGAACAAACGAACGAAGGAACGAACTTAAGTAAATAAGGAAGAAAGAGAGAAAAAAATCCACCTGTAAGTGACAGTAGAAGTTCAGACGTAAAGATGACCGGATAAACGAGAAGTGAAAGTAAAGAAAAGTATTGAACCAAATATAGAAAGATACATAACTGTATGAACGGAGGAAATTACAGGGTTTTGCGAAATATAAGGATCGTCTTGTATCATGTGTTACAGAAAGTACGGATGACATGGACTAAATATCTCGAAATGACCTGCGTTGCAAAGAATTAGGAGTAAATTCATACTAGATTGAATAAACTCATACTGTATTGAAGAAATTCATACTGGGTTTAATAAATCTGAATAATTTCATACTGGATTTTATAAATTCAGAGGAAGGAAACAAGCAGTTTAGTGGTAAGTGGTTGTAATCAAAGCATAATAAAATGTCATTTTGTTACACATAGCGGGCATTAAAGATGTTATTAGATGGCCTTGTCAGAAAAAAAATATTATATTATTTAATACATAATTTCTTACCTTCGCACGTGCTGCCCAGGACATTTGCAGCAATACTGGATAGAGCGCTAAAATCGGTTACGATATAAACTAAGCTTGGATCTAGAGAGATGAGTCTTAGACCGTTTGGATCCGCCAGCGACGAAATCCCGATGGACAAAACCGGAATTCCAGCAGCTCGGAGATTCAACGCCGGCTGATCAACACTGTCATCTGATTGACCGTCCGTCATCAAAATCAAGAACTTCTGGACCCCCGACCGTGCCCCTCTTGCTGGAGTAAAGTTATTGTTCAAGACATATGTCAAAGCTTTGCCAGTATAAGTGCCACCACCACTATAGCTGATTTTGCCAATCGCTGAGATTAGACTTGAATTGTCCTTGTAAGTGTTGAGCCAGAATTGGTTGGTAACGCTAGTGGAAAAGAGACATACGCTCACTTGGACCTGGTTTGGACTTATTGGAAGGTCGCCGACTATGTACTGTACGAAAGACAGCATTAACTTGAAATTGATGGCACGAACGCTGGATGACTGGTCAAGAAGGAAGACGACGTCGGCCTTGCTAGAAGAACATCCTGGAAAGCATGCAACAAGAATCTATTTTTGCGTGGAATAATACCGACAGATAGTTGATAAAGAGAGACAATATGGGTACATGTAGTCAAAATGATTTTATAATGAACATTGCATCTACTGCAGATACACATATACCTGTACGTGGAAGGAAGAATGCCTTAGGCTACGTGATCATGCTTTTATTCTACTGATCTTCATGTTTTCTACGGTATAGGCACAGTTCATAAATTATTTTGAATTCCTCTGGAAATGATGACCACAATTTTGCTTGTTGATTGTTTTGTTTTGGGTTTTTGGGCAGGTTTTTTCTCCGCAACTTGAGGCATATTATCTATTTTTGAGAACCTTTTGGCGGAAATTGCATTTTCTCGGAATTCTCTGTAAGCTTGGACTAATCTTTTGCTATTTTAAGTATGCTGTTTTAGCTTTTTTTATTATTCCACTTTTGACAGTGAGAGTATTTGTGTTTTGGTCCTGTCCGTCCGTCCGCTACATCCATCTCGCGCACGCAAAACTACTTACTGTAGGCGAATAAAATTGGGCAAGCTTATTTGTCTGCATATTTAAATATGTGAACTGATTGGATTCTTTTTTCACAAACTTTACACATGATGATGCAAAAAAGAAACCCACTCGAGATAGGAAAACTAAATTTTGTAGGCATGTGTGTATGCACACGTGGATGACCAGATTAGTTTTTGCACGAAATGAAAAGCAATTTTAAATTCTTTTAAATGCTCTTTTTAACTTTTTGACTCAGCAGGGCACACGTGATTTCAAACACTGTCATGTTTGTTTTATGAATACTTTTTTCACAAATATGCAAAATGCAACTCTTTGTTTAAGAGCAGATATAGTAGATTAAAAACTATTTAATTAGTACAGGCATTAAATTGAGAATGATTTTATTTTTAAGGAATCAGTGTAGTCGGTCTGAAGAAAAAGAAGAACGACGATGAGGATATAATCAACGTATTGATAGGAATATTTCACCGACTGAGTCAGACTTGTAAACTTAATTGTCAATTACTCAGTATTCGTATTCTTTAAATCCCCACGTTGTGAGAAGAATCAGCGATCATTAACTTTCCTTCTTGCAAGTATTGTACTAAACGTAAATGCTATTACCGCATTAGATCGACTACCAATGCGGAAATGATCATCTCTTTTGCCGATTTCCTCAGTGCTTGACAGATAAATCAAATTATGGCGTACGATGTGCTTTGAGCTAGTTCAACCAAACTCTCGCGTTACTCCGCGAAATCTATGCCCATAGACAGTCTGGTTAAACGTCTGTACAATTAATTGCTACTGATAAGTGTCGCTCATTATTTTTCTTTGTTGATTTCTAATGTATCAAAAACTACCAAATCTATACAGTAAAGTCCATTAACGCTCTAAGCAGAGGCGGTGGCTCATGCTGTTAACGTTTCGAACTAGTGACCGAAATAGTGTTTTCGAATCCAGCCATTAGATCAGCCTGGGTCGGCCACTGCTTTCATTCATTTGACTGGGCAATTTACTCCAATTGTATTGGTACTAAATGACCTACGTGTGTTGTTGTGTTGTAAAAAATCAAGCCCAAACTCATTAACACTGGGGGGGGGGAGGAAGGGGGGCGGAGCCGAGTGGTCTAAAGCGCTCGCCTTTAGGAATCACAGCCATCTCACCTGTCGGCGCGGTTTCCATTCTCGCTCTTGGCCTATATGGGTATGTGGAAAATTTTGTTACTAGGTTCCGGTGGGTCGGTGGTTCTTCCAGGGATTTTCCCGGGTTCTTCCTCCACCAGTTATATTGACCGCCATGTATAGCCTATCATGGGATAAAAAATGCCGTTAATAGCACAATGACAACAGCAATTAACGCAATTGTGCTTATGCGCTAAACGTAAACATTTTCATTATGTACTCACACGATGGTAGAATGTATCGGAAATTTAGAGCCACAGTCTGATGACATACAATATTTTCGTGCAAAAGCGAAAACATGTACTACCGATACATATTTTAAATGTGTTTTACAAAATATTAAGAAAGAAAAATAAACTGTGTATTTATGGAACCTAAGTTTTTTGTTGTTGTTGTTGTTGTTGTTGTTGTTGTTTGTTTTAGGAACTCCAACTGACCTACAAACCCATTAGAGACTTAACCAGCCTTCTTGTAAGCTTCTTATTGTACCTTACAGTCGTTTGTATAGACCTTTACCAGACAACCGTATGACAAAGAACTCATTCAGGTTTCGTTGAACGAGATTAGACTGAGAGGAATTTCACGTTATCTCATGTGGCATAGATCTCACGGAAGTCTGGTTGAACGAGATTAGATTGACGGGAATTTCAGGTCATCTCATCATCCTTTTGCATCCGTAATCTTTTTCTCATTAATCATTTTTACCCATATTACTCAGTATCGTAAATGCGAGTTTGTACATGATTTATCTACAGTAGAAACATAATATCACTACTCATCTTGGAACTTGAAAATTGATCCAAACGACACTTATTCTGATTATCAGAAAAGGTCAATGTAACATTTAATAATTCAAATTTATAACTACTCAAATTTTTAAACTTTTATAATTTTGATGAAAGATCTAAATTTCACAATTGTAGTTTGAGATTTTTAAATTAAAAAAAATTGTATTTGAAACTTTAGATTTTTATAGTTTTCCACATTTTAGAAGCCTAGCTAAGTGAATTAATTTTCTAAAATATTTCAAACGTTTTAGGTGTGTAGAAGTTTGATTTTTAGATTTTTTAGTCACAAATATAACGCGTCAGTTATATTATATCGTTTCTAATTAGACTGAACGTGTCAATTGGATATTTCCTCTCTCCGATTTTATATCCCCCAGAGAACTATTAAGGATTTAAAAAATGATATTTTTCGACCTTAGCTTTGAGTCTAAAGTGTGAAATGAATGATAAGTTTATTGATTCTTTGTCAACTGATACATCTGCGACACCAAAATTCAAAACTGGCTAGGAAGTAAGAATTTAAAAAATGCAAAACAGTTTTTTGAAAAGGAATGGTTCTTTACTTCACCGAGGTAATATTCTAAAGGGTTATACTGTTGGATCTGGTTGTTTATAAACTGCAAAACTGAATGGCAATGATACAGAGGGCATGCTTTGCGAACAAGAGGTACCAGTATATGACAAAAAGGATGACGTATACAAAGTTGAAAAGAATTTGAGAACCGAGATAATGAAAGAAAAAAGTACGTACTCGTGAAATGGAAGGGATACGATGAACTGCTTAATAGTTCAGAACCAGCGGAAAACATTATTCTATAAACAGAGATGGTTGAATTGCCATACACATGCTGTAGTTTGAAGAAGTATGAACATGTGAGTATTAAAAAGATAATGAGTTTCTATATTGTGGCAGATGTGGCTAATAACACATTAGAAAAGGAGGCAGGTACAACCTTGCACGTCATGCTAATTTGTATTGATCAAGTGAGCAAAAGAAAAAAGAAACCACGTCCAAAAACATCGTACTTAGACATCAGAATGGTACACATGAAAGAAAACCCTCATAAGGCGACTTTGCATTATCTTGTCAATATAATAAACGAGATTACAGAAAACATAAAAGAGATAACATTGAAACAAATCAAGTTGATTAAAAATACATTCTAAAAGGCTGAAAATAAACCAAAGAACAATTATATATACTAAGAACAATTTTAAAACAATCATCAAACCTTCATTCACAAAGAATTACTATAATATTACCCATAATCAGTTGATTGGAAAGAGGTTTTACACCATGAAGTAAAACCAGTACACCTTCATACTGTGCAGTTATACAAATTTTGAAGGTATACTTTTCATGGACATTCAGTAGTAATTGAAATGGAGCCATTTAAATACATGGAGCGATTAGATGGAATGTTCAAAACTGGATAAAGCCGAACAACAGTTTTACAATCGTACAAGTGCCAAAGAATAAGATTGTTGGAGGAAATTTTAAAAACGTAAAACAACGTATCAGAGATGCAGAGCTTGCATAAAAGAATGAGAATATCCTGGAATTACAGCTGATGAAATGAAAGAGGTCAGAGCAAACACTAAACTGAGAATTACATGTAAATGTGGAAAAACAATGACTTGAGGATCAATGTATGTACACAAATTCAGTTGCACACTAATTTCATAATGTTCAAACGTTAAACAACAAGCCGGTACAGCATGATACTCTGTAAATCATCGCACAAAATCAACCGAACATTGATTAAAAACACACTAGAAAGTTTGCTAGCGATGAATCAGAGAAAAGGTATAGATCAAAGTGTGACATGAGACTTTAGTAGAATCTAATAAACTGGACAGTGGGGGTGGGGAATATCTGTTTGAGACATTTCATACTGGCATTTGATATAGCACGTACTGTATCGGATACTGTTCCAGAGAAAATTAGTATACAAATTTCCGGAGGAGAAAGCTTCTGTCAGAATGTAAAATACCTCAGCCTGATAAAGAAAATTTAAAATCAATTAGCAACAACATTAACTTATTACAATTTAATTTGATCTTGAACATTTACAAGATTCTACCAGGGTATTATTGGATATACATATAGAAGAAAGAATTATACTTGATCGCAAATGGGCCAGAAGAACATAAAGCTGTAAGGCTAGTTACACCTGCTATAGTGTTAGCCGCTTATAAACGTAAATACGACGTTGAACCATGTAATGTTGAGAGTTGCAAAGAATTTTGCTAGCTGATGAGACGAATTCTATCATGGTACCACTCAGTGGAAATCTCGTCCCGTAAGAAGTTCAATAGAGAAAGAATTTGTACTTACAGTCCACTTTGTTGGCTCTGCTAACAACACATCTACCGGTTGGTCTTACTTCTTTTTGTAAGATATCAATTGATCTGACAGATGAATATATTTCAAGGTTAAATCAAAGTATCAGATCATGTATGCTCTGAATACTGTTTGTATAGATTAAACCATATGCACTATACATGGAGGGCGTATAGATCCGATAATGCACACTCTGCATAGAGGGTGTATAGATCAGATAATGTGCACTCTGCATACTGGGTGTATAGATCAGATAGTGTGCACTCTGCATGGTGGGTGTATAGATCAGATAATGTGCACACTGCATACTGGGTGTATAGATCAGATCGTGTGCACTGTGCATGGTGGGTGTATAGATCAGATAATGTGCACACAGCGTACTGGGTGTATAGATCAGATAATGTGCAATCTGCATACTGGGCGTAAAGTCAGATCATGTGCACACTGCATACTTTGTGTACAGATCAGATCATGTGCACTCTGGATGCTGGGGGCACATGTTCTACAAAGAATATCGTTTACTCAGTCTGTTTCGATAGCATCAGGCAATGTTAAAAAGTTGACTGAGCAACTAATCCAGTTATGTTAAAACAAAGACGGTAAAATAATGGGAAAATTGGAACAGATTCCAGTGTGAAATTGGACTAAGCGTTTGGAAATGACGGCATTTTTATGTTACCTAGGGCCATGAAAATAGACAGTAGCACTGGATACAATTTTTTTTTTTCCTTACTGAAATTCGTTGATCCTTTTAAACTGGTACAAAAACTCTACCCTCAATACCATATCCTTTTCCATATTGGTGTCTATTTTAGACATGGGCGCCCGCAAGATTTTTTGCAGGGGGGATAAGGACTTTGTGCAGGGGGGCAGGA
>JAECUM010058006.1:0-40786 GCA_016617855.1 Megalonaias nervosa | reverse complement strand
CAAATATGGTGCCAATGAAAACTAAAGTAATGAATATGCAAAAATTAATAATAGCACAAAAACTTCAGGAACGAAAAATAAACATAAACATGAAATATGACAAAAATAAAGAGGAGAGACAAGAATATTAAAATAAAGTAATATATATATATATATATATATATATATATATATATATATATATATATATATATATATAGAAATATATATATATATATATATATATATATATATATATATAAAAGCATTTTCAAATGAAAAGCTATAAAATCCTTGAAATTATTGAAAAAAAAATAGTACTGCATGCACAAATTCGAGGGGGTAAAAGGTAAATTTATCAATGTACTGTCGATTCTAAAAATAAAATGAAAATAGTATCCGTCGCCATATTCGCAACTGTGATAGAAAATTAATATGATTCAGAACGAGTGTAAAATGTACAGACTATGCAGCGAAGTCTGTTGAGAGAGAGAGAGAGAGAGAGAGAGAGAGAGAGAGAGAGAGAGAGAGAGAGAGAGAGAATCCATATCCAAGCGTTTGTTCCCCTTGTAAAAGTTGGGTCACAACTACTGGTACCCAATCCATTGCCTAATAAGGTCAATCACATCTACAGCTGTAAGGATGGAATTTTGAAAACTTAGCGTCTAATCCTGTAAACTTTTGTTAGAAACTGGAACGAAGCAACCAGTAGATTGTGCACAAATTGTATATGTTTCGCAAGTAAATTTACAATGATAGCATATGGTTTGAAGCTGGGAAAGCCTAGTCATGAAAAGAGAACTCTCCTTTTAATATCATAATCGAAGATCATAAAACTGAGATAGATTGAGTTTCCACCACCAACCAATCAGAAACGACCTTTCAACAGTAACATCGTTTGTGATTGGCTGAAATAAAACCTCAGACTCCGGAGTTTTATTATTTCGAGGCCAGAAGTTCACCATAACCGCTTTGTCTCGTGTCAGCAAGTCCCAAGCTGGATACGATTTTAAAACGACATTCTAATGTGTGTACCCATCCAAATCATTACACCATTCATTGGGTCAGGAAGTTTATAATATGTAACAAAATTTATTATGTTGCAACTGCAACAAGTACTTTAAATTTTGTTACTTTCTGAAACTTCGGTATAAAATGATCCAGTTCAAAAATTTGAAACATATTTTGACCCAACCCCACCCACCCACCACCTCCACCACCCCCAAGAACATATACAGAACACATGCACGGATGTATTCAAATAATAGTGGTGACAGAGGGTACTATGGCCCGTTGGGTCTTGTCTGTCCAGCCGTGTTCTCATCCACAACTGACCAGAGGACTCTCTTCTTCTGGCTTCGGGGTACGGGGAGTTTAGTGGTATGTTATTTAAAACACTAAGTCAGTTTGCAAACTACTGTTTGTATCTAATATACACACTCTTCAACTTGAATATCTCTGTCTTTTTCTGACTATATATATATATATATATATATATATATATATATATATATATATATATATATATATATATATATATATATATATATATAATCCCACACCTAAATTCCTAACATATAGAATATGATTGACTACCATTAATAAATGAAGGAAAGCCCCCTTTCCCCCAGATCATACCGTAACTAAATGGTGCTGAAACAGCGGGAATATTACCCAGTTACCCAGATTTGTAATGACGCTGACCCATTTACCCAGATTTGTCATTGCTTCTTCCACATCAGTCCCAGATATTGATCTTTTTATTCCAAATTCTCCCACCCAACTTATTGCTAGTTAGAAATCTGATATTGGTACTGCTATTCTGTTTATTTCTTGTCTATTTAAACTTGTATATTTTAACTTTTTCTCACACTAAAGTCCCTTTGGTCATATTACTCCTGAGTAACTTCAGCCTTACAACTTAGTGTTTAAGGGGTATGTAAATGTTTTGGAACTAGTCAAATTTTGATTCAATTTCGGAAAATAAAGGAAAAAGAATTATTTGTTAAAATGAAGAATGCTTTAAAATTTCAACATATTTTCAATCTCTGTACTTCTATCATTTATGCTTAATTAGACCGTATAGTTTATTTTGAATTCAATTAGCTAAAATATATTTTGTCATAATATAAATGGGAACATAAACCTTAATAAAGCTTGGAAATTGGTTATTGTCCAAGTTTCTCATTGAATTCCTGCATACTAACTTATTAATATTATGTAGGCAAATGCGAAAGGTACATTTCAAGAAAAAAAAAAGGTACATTTCACTGCACGAAACTGTCGTGTCAGTCTGATTACATATTATTATACCTCACTAATTCTGAACTCGTACATCTCAAAAATTGGCCATTATTACAGGTATGATCCGTAGGACTGACCTGAAAGTTCTGAATGTGATTGAGCATGACAGCAGATGTTGACATCATGTGACTTTAGACCATCAAGAAACTCACGTGTTTCGTATGCGCTTGTTACTTATTATAGGTCATTTTTACTTAGGTCTTGTTGTGAGCATTGTCACAAGGCAATGGCGATAGTCTGCAAACCACAATCTTTTCACCCATGGAAACCTGCGATAAGATTTCATCGTTTCACCTGAATATGCACAAAGTACATAACAAAGTATACAGTGAAAAAATATATTATACATGATCAGAGGTGGCCTTTTATGCGTCTATAATTGACTCTGTCAAAGAAAATATGATTGGTTTATACGATCATACTGGGTGAACCTTCAGATAAAATTTTATTCGGGCACCCAATGATTGGTTAGGCAAGCTTTCAACTTGCACAAGAAACGATGAAATCTTATAGCAGAGAGCCATGAACGCTAATAGTGATTAGTGGGTTTTCGCCCGTGACTTGAGATGCTGTACTTTAAGAAAAACTCGTGTTTCGATCACTGGGCTATGGACGTTAATTAGATTAAAGCTACAGTAAATTTCTTCGACATCGAATTGCGGCTGACTGCCGCTGCGTTTTCTAAGAATTGGCATTAGTACCAATCCTATCAAGATTTTCATTTTCTCTACATATTCTACAATAATAGCCAAGTTTACTGTACTTTATCTTCATCATCATCATGTTCTTTTTTACTTAATTTACTACTATTATTATTAATTATGATATAAGCAGCAGTCGCTGAGGTCTCAGCAAGGATCCTGTCCTTCATCGTCATCATGATTATTTTAACTAATATAGTAACAACTGAAGTAGTAGTAGTAGTAGTAGTAGTAATTGTAGTAGTAACAGTAGTGGCAGTAGTAGCAGGAGCAGTTGAAGTCTCCGCAAGATTCATGTCCTTCATTGTGATCATAATTATTTTTAACTACTGTAGTAACTACGGTAGTAGCAGTAGTAGTAGTAGTAGTAGTAGTTGAGGTCTACACAAGGTTCCTGTCCTTCATCGTCATCATAATTATTTTTAGCTACTGTAGTAACTACGGTAGTAGAAGTAGTAGTACTAGTAGTACTAGTAGTAGTAGTAGCAGTTGAAGTCTACACACGGTTCCTGTCCTTTATCGTCATCATAATTATTTTAACTACTGTAGTAACTACGTAGTAGTAGTAGTAGTAGTAGTAGTAGCAGTTGAAGTCTACACACGGTTCCTGTCCTTTATCGTCATCATAATTATTTTAACTACTGTAGTAACTACGGTAGTAGTAGTAGTAGTAGTAGTAGTAGCAGTTGAAGTCTACACACGGTTCCTGTCCTTTATCGTCATCATAATTATTTTAACTACTGTAGTAACTACGGTAGTAGTAGTAGTAGTAGTAGTAGCAGTAGCAGTTGAAGTCTACACAAGGTTCCTGTCCTTTATCGTCATCATAATTATTTTAACTACTGTAGTAACTACGGTAGTAGTAGTAGTAGTAGTAGTAGTAGCAGTAGCAGTTGAAGTCTACACAAGGTTCCTGTCCTTTATCGTCATCATAATTATTTTAACTACTGTAGTAACTACGGTAGTAGTAGTAGTAGTAGTAGTAGTAGTAGTAGTAGCAGTTGAAGTCTACACACGGTTCCTGTCCTTTATCGTCATCATAATTATTTTAACTACTGTAGTAACTACGGTAGTAGTAGTAGTAGTAGTTGAAGCTTACACAAGGTTCCTGTCCTTCATCGTCATCATAATTATTTTTAACAACTGTAGTAACTACGGTAGTAGTTGTAGTAGTAGTAGTACTAGTAGTAGTAGTAGTAGTTGAAGCTTACACAAGGTTCCTGTCCTTCATCGTCATCATAATTATTTTTAACAACTGTAGTAACTACGGTAGTAGTTGTAGTAGTAGTAGTACTAGTACTAGTAGTAGTAGTAGTAGTAGTAGTAGTAGTAGTAGTAGTAGTAGCAATTGAAGTCTGCACAAGGTTCCTGTCCTTCATCGTCATCATAATTATTTTTAAGTGCTGTAGTAACTACGGTAGTAGTAGTAGTAGTAGCAGTAATAGCAGTTGAAGTCTACACAAGGTTCCTGTCCTTCATTGTGATCATAATTATTTTTAACTACTGTAGTAACTACGGTAGTAGTAGTAGTAGTAGTAGTAGTAGTAGTAGTAGTAGCAGTTGAAGTCTACACAAGGTTCCTGTCCTTCATTGTCATCATAATTATTTTTAACTACTGTAGTAACTACGGTAGTAGTAGTAGTAGTAGTAGTAGTAGTAGCAGCAGCAGCAGTTGAAGCCTACACAAGGTTCCTGTCCTTCATCGTCATCATAATTATTTTAACTACTGTAGTAACTACGGTAGTAGTAGTAGTAGTAGTAGTAGTAGTAGCAGTTGAAGTCTACACAAGGTTCCTGTCCTTCATCGTCATCATAATTATTTTTAACTACTGTAGTAACTACAGTGGTAGTAATAGTAGTAGCAATAGTGGCAACATTTGAAGTCTCCCCATTCTTATCCAAACCCCTTAGGAACATTTTCATACCCTCAGTCTGTCTGCACATAATCTTCTCCAAAACTGCCCAGTGGAATTTCACAAAATCTTGTAGTTATTGAGCCGTTTAAAAGACCGTCAGCGGGAGAGGCTGATTTTTTGCTACTATCCCAGGGCTCCCTGGGTGGAGGCTACGGTAGAATTCACACAAGAATACAATGTCAATGACGTTTGAACATGTTTTGGAACAAAACAGAAATCATATCAGGACGACATGTCATACAGGTGATGGATTTTGTAATACATGCCGAGGGTATCTGTATGCTGGATGGATGAGGTGAGTAACTGGGGAGGGGGGGGGGGACAAAACGGGTAGGGATTTGCAATATGCAGGGGTTTTAAGAAAGTGTGATGACTTGAGATGGCGAACCATGCAAGTTTTATTATTATTATTATTATTATTATTATTAGCAGTAGTAGTGTTTATGTTGTTGTTATCATCGAATGGTCCCTTATGTATTGTAGTAGAAACTAATTGAGAAATAAGAGACATTTTTTAAGAGTTGCACTAATGGCAGTTCTGTCATCATTATCACCATTTTTCTTGCTATCATCATCATTATTATCACCATTATCATCATCATCATCATCATCATCATCATTATTATTATTATTATTATTATTATTATTATTATTATTATTATTATTACAATTTCATGATCCAACAAAAGAAACAAAAATCATGATCAAAATCATCATATTGTTATTTTTGTACTTAGCTACCAATTCTATTCCTGATGGTGGTCGTCCTGCATCTGTTCTTATGTTTTCCGACTTACCTATTATAGCTAAACGTTGCTGGAAATGATAGATGCACATTGCTGGAAGTTTTTGGGAGAATACCACTAATCAGATTATCTATCATTCTAATTCGTGTGCTCCTCTTATTATTGTTCTCTTTGTTATGCTAACTGATATCATTATTATTATTATTATTATTATTATTATTATTATTATTATTATTATTATTATTGCTACAGTTGTTACACCGCTCCGGTGGCCAAAGTGGTTAGAGCGTCCACCTCGGATGCGGGCGGTCGTGGGTGCGAACCCCAGCCGAGTCATACCAAAGACTTATAAAAATGGTACCAACAGCTGCCTCGCTTGGCGCTCAGCATTAAGAGGTTAGTGTTAGGACTGGTCGACCTGGTGTCAGGATAATGTGACTGGGTGGGACATGATGGCATGATAGCACTGTGGCATGATCCGCCCAGTGCTAGACATCACTATAACTGCCACATAATAGATATGACTGAAAAATTGTTAAAGCTATGTTAAAAATCCAAATCTCACACACACACACACACACACACACACACACACACACACACACAAACAAACACGCTACTGTTGTTCTTGCTGTTAAGGGTTTTCTCTTGCCTTTTATTGCAGAACATATACAGGAACTGACAGTGTTATAGAAGTAACATTAGGCACATTAAAGAACCGATCGGAACATTGTTCTGTGAAATTCTTTCTCGACTACACGGAGAGAGTCAAGTGTGTTCCGATTGATTAAAGAGGTTCGGTCCAAAACAGGAAGAAAGAAAGGAAGCGATGTTCAATGGACCATAAAAGTAGGTCACGGTAACCCAGTTAATTTTCCTTGCGATGCATCAACATGAGGACTTTGGTGGAAATTAGCTAAAATATATTTCAAGAAAGACTAATATTTCAGCAAACCCTAGAGAGACACAACGACCCAATGTTGGTTTCCTTTTAGTAAGTCATAAATGCTGTTAGTCAGCTTTCGAAATAAAACAGTCATTTGTGTTGGAAAGGATACATGCATGCAAACATATACGAAAAGATATACATGGTGAAACTTATAAAACGTCCACTATTTGTATCTGGGACAGAACAGATGAAAAATGTGTTGAGATAAATGTCATCCTCTATTTTTAAGATAAAAACAAGTAAACTCCGACTCCAGAGAAACAAATTCCAAGTCCAAATATTTTAATTCAAAAATAGTTGATAAATAACTTTAAAAGCACAAAAACTCTAATTATGCAAGCACTCTGCATGTGCATACAAACATGCCTACCAAGCTTCATAAATCAATTGTCTACGCAAGGGATGGGAACCGCGGTAGGTTAGTTGATAGAGCGTTGGAGTTTAAATCCAAGTGTCGCGAAGTCAGTACCCGCCTACATCTGCTATGGTTGGTTGCCTCAGTGTGTCCTTGGGAAAGGCACTTGGCTCCCATTTCCTCACCAACATATAGCCAACAGTGTCCAAACATTATAACCCACAGAAACACAAAAACAAATTATGGGGGTGGGGGCAATTGTGCTAACAAGGTTTTCACCGAAAAATGATCTTTAAGCATTCCAAAATTTTAAAAATTAAGATGCTTCCGCTGTAAAGATAAAGCTGTTGCTCAGGCTCAGAATCATCCCATCAGATATTCGCTGACTATTGCAAAGTGTCGGTCTCAAAGAGAGAGGTGCGTCAAATAAATCCGGAAAGTTTCGAGTTTATCATTTAATTCATATTCATGTTACAGCTCGACGTTAAGGATCTGAATCTCAGTTTCGAAAATAATTCGCCAAACACTCAGTTTTAAAAAAAAACAAAGCAAATTAAACGTTCTTGCACAAATTTATAATTGTACACATTTTGTTTATTTCCTGTCTGATAACAACGCGATTTCCATGAAAATTCAGCACGTATTCGGGATTAAAATTGTTCTAAGACCTCAAAACCTCCTGGCGAGTTTTCATTATTTCCGAGATTTTCTGTCGTCTCTTCCTCTGATAGAAATATTGATATTGTTCTAAGTATTATAAGAATGAAAATGTAAAATCTCAATTTGAAATAGTTCTGAGAAATTTAGTGAAATCAGGGAATATGTATTGAACCAATATTCAGTTTACAAAAGGGGGGTCTTATGATTTTATATTTTTTCAATATGAAACAGAATAATTTTAAAAGGTGTACAACAAATCATTCGTTTAGCTTTCCTCTGTTCAAGTTAAAAGAAATAACTATAAGACCAATTACTTGTAGGTTCTTTTATCAACTTTAATGCATTATTACATTTCACATTTAGTATGGTCTTACAGGATGCCCATTTTTAAAGACCGCTCTCAACGTCTGGGAGCCTCAATGAGCTTGAAGTTTTCTATATGCAGTTCATCAGTGATAGATTATCTATGGCATTACTAAGAAAAGCAACCATGAATATAGCAAAATATAAACGAAAGTTCAACAAAATTGCTGCTCGCTTCCTCTGATATCTCATCAGAATGACCCTGACATTCCGATGAGTCCTCTAGAGAGATTATTTTTTGTGAGACTTTTCATCCTTTCCTTTCTTATGCTTAGAATCATTTCCTTTCTGGCCTCCCTCGGGTTGCTTATCACCCTTTGGTGGCGCTGCTTCAGGTTTCTTTTGTGGGGCAGTCTCTGCTTTCTTCATCTTTCTATAAATAAATAGAACTTGAATTTGATTTTATATGATTGACTAGTTGATACAGGTACTGATCATATTTTAAATATGGGGATGGAGGAAGAGAGGGGTGGTAAATTTATTTTCTCAGGAGTTTTCATACATATTTAGCTATACAGGACAAATATACACAGGAACTAAGAGTTGATATCAATCTACATGTAGACTAGTTCTTAAATGATGGCAGTTAGTGGCATTGTTTTCGGTATTGTGGACTTTATTCAGGGCAAGCAGTGCTTATAGCCATATGACTTGGGTTTGTTGTCTGAAATAAAATGCAAAAAATTCAAGCCGCAACATTAATCTAGTCGATCTAGATAGTTTCCAATGGCAACGTGAATGGATTCAGTTGCTGCGTCTTTAAAGTCCCACCTATCACTACCCCTCCACAGATTGCACCGATTCAAAACACGAAAAGCGTCAAGGGTATAAAATACAGAAAAATTTCTCGTTTCATGCATTGATTTGTAACTTCTAACTGCCACCATTCAACATCTGTTCGGCGTCCATATTTGCGTGGGTGAATCAGTATTTTTCACACAAAAGGAGTGATGTAGTGAATAGTATTCCCTGTTGACGGACACGGGAACCAGAGGCCAAATTTCATGCATATCTCACACTTTGGCAGCCCATATTGACAAATTCCAAATATTAAAGTCTAATTGCTTGCATCGGACTATACTTGCTCTAATGTCTTTACATCAGTGGTTCCCAAACTTTTTTGGGGCCACCGTCCCCTTGGTTATCCTCGGCGCCCCCCCACCCACCCACCCACCTAATCCCGTGAAAAGCATTATTCAGCATTATCGCCCCCCCCCCCCTTCGGTAATCCCACCACCAACTTTGGGAACCACTGCTTTACATGATGGAATCGAATTCTGACACAAGCAAGTGAACGCATTTTTAAGTTTCACTGATATACATTTCAGTTTGTTGAAATCCAGTGGTAGCCGAAGAATGTTGTCAGTCAAAGGAGGCAGAGGTTACGTTAACGTAATGAAGCTATCTAACCGCTTTTGTTTTCTACGTTAAACAAATACTCTCCAACTTCAACCGGCTTAGACATTCCTCAGCTACCACTGCATTTCAGCTAGCTGAACTGTACACGACTCTATACAACACCGTTTATTTAGGATGATAGAGGTCGATCCAAACAACATAATTATTAGGAACGAAGTATTACATTGTAGGATTAGCATCACCATGAGATATAAAACAATCACGCGCTACTATCGTCAGAGTCGTTAAGACTGGCGATGATAATTTTTTCACTAAATAATTTTTTAAAGCCTCTTTGGTAAAATGGAGAAGTTTTCATTAAAGCAAATGATTAAAACAAATTTTCTGCTCATCCCAGCAAGGAGAAAAGATCGAACAACATAGTGGCAGTGTGAATTATAATGCACACTGCTGCATGAACAAAGGAAAGAATGAGCAGTAATTATTAACGTTCATATAAAACGAACTTTCACCATTTTTCAAATTGTTTAGTTTAATATATTTTCTAGACGCAGCATCGGAGACCATTCGCATTACCCTTTGCTTTTTGAAACCATCCATCTACTAGGCTAGTCTAGTCGATCTGTGTAACTGCGTAACGACAATCTGTATTTCAAGATTTCATCCCCCAGAAAGAGGTCTACCACAGCCGCACCCCTTCTTTCTCCTACCTTAAAAACAAAAATGACCAGTGTCCAAACTGCTTAAGCAGTATGATCTCGAACACTGAAGAAAAGTTCGTGATTCGTCTTGTAATGAAGAGTTTTCCAATTATGCTCATTCGAATAACATTCCCCATTCAATTTGTTCATAAATTACATTTGGATTGTACACTCGTGCTATGATCTAAATCTTCTATATTCAGTCTAGTCTAAAGAAAGGTAATAAAGGTTAAAAAGAGAAAAATGAAAACAAAACAAAAGATTGATCTGCTGCACATGTCCAGAAAAGGGATGAGATGATATCTAACATCTGAACGTTTTCTTCATTGGTGTTACCTTTAAAAGAAAAACACAAACAAATACACAATACAGTCTTTCTCATCTCCAAACATTAAAATGCGCAACTTGGTGAAACGATTTTTTTTATATAAAACTTATCGTTATGAATGACAACTCTCACGTGATTGAATATGTAAACATGCCCATTTCAGCGTTTCAATCAATAGTCTAAATAAAGACTGATATTACTAAAGAAAATAAGTATATCTATATTAAAAATATCGGCTGATAATCAGTGTTACCTGTGCATTATACTGGTATGTGCCGAAAATTTCCTTGGCTTTCCACAATCCGCCCTGACCAGGTTGCGGGCTGCGCTTATTTGCGCAGTAGCATTATGTACGTTTAAAGCAAAGCAGTCAAATCCTGTCATGACCAGAGTAGTAATAGGGGGCGATTCACGGACAATGGGAAAATGCATTACAGACACCCCTGGGCCTGTTTACGGACATGATTTATACGGACAAAATATCACCCTGAGCCTGTTTACGGACAATGGGAATTTTGTATTATAGGGACAAGAGGAATGGAACAGGTGGGGTGATGTCACGGTACTGGACACTTGCAACAATGTAGCAATATGTTAAACTGTGGGGGGTGTTGTACCCTGGCGACAATGGGAATTTAACATGGGAAATTTTAACATGGGTGGGACTATAGACGGACAAGATTTATACAAACAAATGGCACACCCTGGGCTACTATAGTGTCAATGGGAATTTTGTATGGGAACAATAGGAATGGAACAGGTGGCATGACGTCACGGTACTGGACACTTGCAACAAGCTGAACACGAACGTGAATCACATTTTTCATTTAGACCTAGTATCTACTTATAGCTACAACCTGTGGAAAACCCAAGTCTATATTTATAGTCTCAAACTTTCCAGCTTCAATGACGTCACTTTACTCAACACTAGGGGAATAATGGCAACAGTGTTGCAAGTGACTGACCTAATACGAGCTACTGTAGGTAGGTGGGTGACAAGAATTTGATATGGATAAAGGGAGTTTTAAAGGGACAAACAAAGACCAATATACACACGCACGCACAAAGAAACGTACGCGCACACATACAAACGCACAAATACAAACACAAAGAAACGTACGTAAACGCATAAAAACAAACAAATATACGGAAGGGAAGAAAAAATTCATTATAAACTATCCACACAGAAGGGAAGAGAAGAAAAAAACACCCATATCTACTATCCGCACAAACGCTACGCGAACACATAAGACATACCATATATACTATCCACCTTTTCGAGGTATATGAAGTGGCCTTCAAAAGGGCCTTTGGGTTTCTTCTTCTTTGTCTTCTAATTTCTTCTATTCCTCCACCAACTTCTTATTTTCTGTCCTACACTCTTCTTCTTTTTCTTCTCATTCTTCCATTTCTTTGAAAAAGAGATAATATTCATTTTGCCTCAATCAATTAAAACTCAAAATCCCTTGTTTGCTCCATGATGTACGTGCGTGAGTGCGTGAGTGTATGCCCTTATTCTAAAAAATCAAAACCAAGAGACACTTACGTTTTTTTCAGTCTGGTCTATTCTGGTACAAATATTTACAATCCAATTCACAACACAACACAACACTTTTTTAAAAAAGTTCACAGACTTCTTCTCTGTCTTTTATCTTTCACTCTCTCTGTTTTTTGAATTTCTTCACTTTCACAGATTTTTCCTCCTCTTCTTCCTTACTTTTTTCTCGTCTTCTTTTCTTTTCTGTCTTCTCTTTCTGAACGTGTCGGGGTTCTTCTTTTACCGAGGGTATCTCTTCTTCTTCCTCCTCCTGCTCCTGTTCTTTCTTAGGGCAGTCTGAAGACCAATGTCCTTTCTCTTGACAATGATAACAGGTATCTTGACTTTTGTCTCTTTTGACACTGGTCTTGATTTTTTGACGGTCTGGACATTCTGTAGCCCAATGCCCCTTTTTCAGACAGATATAGCAAGTATCTTGACTTTTATCTCGAAAGGAGGGAGAGTAGTCCGTCGGCTTGTCTGAAGAAAACTTTCTTATGACACCTCGCAAAGCTCTGATCAGAAGTTTGATTTGTGTGGGTTCTTCCATCGTGCTGGTCGGCTTGAGAGCGAAATGAATACTGAGAGGGAAGGCACCAGCCCTTTATATCTACACTAAGCCTGACAAGGATATATAGGGGTCCATGGCGTTTCAAATGTAGTCATTTGACTTTCTGCAGTCAGGATGAAACGATCGCATCATTTCGTAAAGAAAGGAGAAGAAAGTAAGAGACAGAAACGTGATTTATCGCCTCGCACAATAGCTGAAGTCTTGGCTCACATTCATGCCAGCGATTTTGAAGATGAGATGAGTGAGCCAGAATCTAGGCCCAGAGAGTCTACACCAAGTCAAAGTCCATCACCACCAGTAAACCCTGAAAAGTACTTTCACATTCGAGAGACCGACAAACGCTCCTCTAGAAAATTTAGAACCACAGCTTACACGTACACAGTGAAGTTTAAAATTTCAAGTCCGACGTACCGTTGGAAAAAGCAGAAGGGTTCATCACCGATGTGTGGGATTCTTTGTTAAACACATTGAAACAGCAATGTCAAGCCAAAGAAGACGATCGCTTGAGACTTTCTTTTCATCACGACAGTTTGAAGTGCCCTGTTTGGATCGAGTTTAGCAGCCCGGCAGAATTGACACCTTCCAAAGTCATCGACAAGATTCAACACGTACAACAATCCAACGGCAAGTTTCACATCACCGATGGAAAAGCGACACTGTTCATGACCCACGTGTCTCTTCCCCAAGGGACAGGACAGCGCAAAAAGCTGTTATTGGTAGACAATCTTCGCAGCACAAAAAAGAGTCTTGTCCGAATTAACAATCGTCAAGACCAGATGTGTTTAGCCCGTGCCTTCCTGGTGGGACGAACGTATGCCAACAAGAACGACACGGCAGAATGGAAAAGAGCCTGGCAAACTATTTAGAAATCTAGCCGAGCCAAACAACGGACAGAAGCAGAACTTCTGTTACAGCAAGCGGGGATATTCAAAGACACCACTTGTGGCATTCCTGAAATGCAAAAATTGCAAGACGTCTTGGCTCCACGCTACACCTTGAAAGTACACCCTCAAGAAGTGCGCGGACCTCTGTTGTTTCGAGGCAAAGATTTCAAAAACGGAAAATACATTCACGTCTATCATCACGATGAACATTATGATGCCATTACCAGTATCACTGCATTCCTGGGATACGGTTATTACTGTGAGAAATGTGACTATGGCTATAACAATCGAGAGCAACACAACCATTGTGGATTGAAATGTGAGGGATGTTTGGCCTCTAAACCCTGTCTGGACGAAGGACAATCACGAGTGCATTGCCCAATTTGTCAGCGCACGTTTGTCAGACCTGCCTGTTACCAACAACATCTAAAGACGCAAGGTTCACAGCAGAAATGTGCTTATCAACTCCTGAGATTGTGCCCTACTTGTGGACAAGGCATACGTACCAATAGTTACACGTCTGTTCAGGAAAGAAACGATGTCACATTTGTCGCCTTGCAACACCAATGCTACATTCAAAAATACCAATCCAAACACGAAGAGGAAGATAATGACCAGAAGAAAGGCCATTTCATCTTTTTCGATTTTGAATGCATGCAAGAGACTGGCATTCACATTCCTAATTTCTGCGTGGCTCACCGAGCGTGCGAGAAGTGCATCCAAGAGCTTATCTTTACTCATTCCCCTCACTGTAGCAAAATTCCTGGAGGACGTGAAAAAATCTTTCAGGGGACAGAACACGCTAGCCGATTTCGCCCAATGGATCTTAGACCCTATCGACGAGACGTGGAATCAAGAAGACATCGAACGTTACGGAGATTGTCATCGCTATGCCACGGTGATGGCTCACAATTTCTCGGGATACGGTGGACAGTTTCTTTCGAGATATTATACGGAACAAAGTACCGAACGTCCTAAAGTGACTTTGAACGGAGCCAAAATCATTTCCATGCAAGTGGGACAAGTGCAGTTTAAAGATTCGATGAGTTACTTGGCCATGACTTTCAGTCGCATGCCTAAAACGTTTGGAATGACAGAAATGGCCAAAGGCTATTTTCCACACTTTTTCAATACCGAAGCCAATCAACACGCCGTTCTTCCCCATTTGCCTGAGGTTCACTACTACGACCCCAACAACATGCGTACCGAACAACGAGAAGCTTTCTATGCATGGTACCAGACTCACGCCTAGGACCCTTTCGACTTTCAGGAAGAAATGTTAAAATATTGTCGTTCCGACGTGGACATTTTACAGCGTTGCTGTGGAAAATTTCGAGAACTGTTCATGGAACACGGAGGGATCGATCCTTTGAAAGAAGCTTGCACCATTGCCAAAGCGTGTTCCTTGGTGTGCCGCCAACGATTCATGCCCGAAAACACCCTGGGTGTCATAAGTCCTCAAACGATGAACTTTGTCAAACGTCAATACTCGGTCAAAGCCCTACGCTGGTTACATTACTTGTGCGACAAGGAAGACAAATGGATCCAACACGCTTTCAACGGAGGAGGCGAAAAAACCATCGGAACGTATTCGGTGGATGGTTGGGACTTAGAAAACCCAACATCCTGTACGAGTTTAACGGGTGCTTATTTCACGGATGTCCCATCTGCTACCCTGAACGTAAGACGACAAATCAGTTTTTACAACGAACCATGGAAGACTTGTGTCAGATCACTTGTCAGTGACGACTAAAGTTAGAAGAGCAAGGATACCAAGTAGTAGAAATGTGGGAACACGAGTACGATTACCGTTTGAAAACTGATCCCGAAACAAGAAGCCAGTGGCTATTCTTCCTGGTGCCACATTCCCGGAGACCAAAAGAAATTCAAAGACAAATACTGGGAGCAGGAAGGCATCACTTTAGACCACATCGAGAAAAACGAAGGAAGGCGATCGTTTGCCAAAGTGATGTTAAATTGCTTGTGGGACAAAATGGCACAACGACCGTGTTTATCCAAGACGGAGTATTTGACAGAACCTTCCTGCTACTTCCAGATGATTCACGACAAAACCAAATACATGAAACACGTGGACGTCGTTCGTGAGGATTTGATCTTAGTCAATTACGAAGAACTGGACTTTGTAGAAGCCGACGAATTTGGAAATGTCATCATTGCAGCCTACGTGACAGCCCATGCTCGTTTCTAACTGTACGAAGCTTTAGAACTATTAGGAGATCGTGTGCTATATTTTGACACGGACAGTTGCATCTACATCGATCGTCTGGGTCAACCTCACCCTGTCATCGAAGGAGACCGTTTAGGAGCCTGGACGGACGAGCATCCCGACAACAAGATTCTAAGTCATGCAAGTGGCGGTCCCAAAAAATTACGGCTACGAATACCGTGACCGTCAAGGAGAAGTACACACGGAGTGTAAAGTGAAAGGATTGACTCTCAATTATCGCACCAGTCGAATGGTGAACTTTGGTGGTCTTGAAAGAAGCCTTGCAGTCTGGAGAGGATTGAAATTTTAAAGTAACCACCCACGAACCGCACAAGATTGTACGTTTACCCACACACCAAATTGTCAGTCGGTCTTTGGATAAAGTGTATCAAATTGTGTACCAGAAGCGAGTGAGACTTCCCAACGGTCACATCGATATTGGTCAATATATAATATGGGACAACGTCCAATACCAATAGATCATGTTAGTGACAGTACCAAAAGAAGATGAACTACTCCCTTCAGGACAGGACGGGACCGTCACTGACATCCCCGAAAGGCCATTTCGGGAGGACCCCTGTGTGACTTTGCCCAGTGTAGAGATTCTAAGAACATTACACACTGTCCCTACGATACCACCTCGTGATCACCATAAATGTTGTACAGAGACTTGCTTATATTCCACATTGATCGTTTTAATGTGTCTTTTATTTATGTACTTAGCCATTTGGCTTTTATATATTTTTGTCTTTCGTTTTGTTCACAATTAAAGATGACAATAAACGTGTCCTGAAAAAAGTATAAAAACTCTTGTCTTGTCTGTCTTCCTGTCAAAAGTGACATTCCTTACACTACTACTATTATAGCTACCTCTACTGTCTCTGCTCCCTCTTCCTCCACTTTCAAAGTGATCGACGAACACTTAGATCATGCTAGTTGGGAGGCCTTGTATCTTCGCCATCCCTTTAACATGCTCATTGCTGGACCGAGCGGTTCAGGCAAAACCGAATTTGTCAAACGTTTGATCGAACATAAACATTATTTAATCGATCATCGTGTGGTGTTACAAAGAGTAGCAATCGGCGTACAGCCTTCTGCGAGAAAGTCAAGGCGATTCCATCGTCTTTGTGGAAGGCATTCCTGGCAAAGACGACGGGATCGTGTCTGACCCTAGTCAAACCCATTTAGTCATCTTTGACGACATGTTAGGAGAAGACGAAGAAGAAATTAAACTCTGGTTTACGCGCAAAAAGCATCATCGTAATTCCAGAGTCACTTACATCACTCAAAATTTGTTTCAACAAACTAAAGCCCATCGCACCATCAGTCTCAATGCTCATTATGTGGTGTTGTTTAAAAGCCCTAGAGATAAATCGCAAGTGCAAGTGTTAGCCAAACAGTTAGGAACACCTTGGCTGACTCATGCGTACGACGATGCCACTCAAATCCCACACGCTTATTTACTCGTGGATTTAAAACCCACAACCCCCGATTATTTGCGATTTCGTACCCATGTGTTTCACCACTGGTGCCAAGACGGAAGGCCTTTCGTTTACACGTCCCCGTCGTCGACTTAATCACAACCACAACCACCAAAAAAATCTATTAAAACCTTGGTCACTTTGGCTCTGTCTCACACATCGTCAACATGACGTCCCTTCAGTCTTATCTTCCCATCAAATTGATTCGTGCCTTGTACGGTATCAGTCGCGAAAAAAATCCACAAATACGAGCTCGTGTCTTAGAAGCTAGTCTCAAAGAAGTCTTACGATGGTTTACGGTGACAGCACGTCAATTACTGCAAGGCATCATTCAGATTCCACATCAAACCAAACGCTTTTTTGACAGAAACAAAGTCGCCTTGACGCAATTGGCTGATCCTCGCGTCGACACACAAACCAAAGAGCAAATCATTTTGAAACCTGGAGGTAGCGGTTCTCTAGGAGGTGTCATCATTATTTCCCTCTTAAAATGGGATCCCAATGCTCCCAAAGTTTTTTCCAAGAAAAAAGCCACTCCCCGACGTACCCAGAAGATAAAGGAAAAGAGCAACGGTGTCAAGACCAGGTCACAGCCACAGAAAAAGAAAAAGAAAAGTCCACAGAAAACAGCTTCTACTCGCAAGAGAACGTCTCCAAAAACGTCTCCTCCTGCGGTGACACCCTCTTCCTCTTTAGCGGCAGTGGCCGCTGCTCACAAAGTACCTGCCCCTAAAATTAAAGTCCAAGAAAGATCGGGCATGTTACAGAGTTTACTGGATTTGTCCAAGTAAGAACTGTCCCGATTTAGTCCGTTCCGAACTCCTCAACGTCTGGTGATACCTGTTATCAAGTTGATACGACGTAAAGACAATCAGTGGCGACACATTCCAGTATAAAAAGACCTGAGGAAAACAATCAGGATCAGTGTTTTCGTGCTGCTGAACGCCCAAAAGATGTCCCCTCCAGGAAGTGCACACCGTTACCATCGTGTTCCTTCTTGTGTTCAAAAAGGAAAAGGAAAAAGAAAAGAACTGCCCCCTCGTTTAGCCAAACATTGGGACATGTTGTCTGTCCTGTCCAAAGCTCTTCCACCCATGCGAAAACAACTCGTTGAAACTACCACCAAAGACGTCACCGAGACCGTGTGCAAATGTTGTCTGAATGTCTTGAAATGCACAATACCTTTGTCTAAACACCATAAAGAATGCTTAGCCAAACATAGACACGTTCTTCGTCAACTGATCCAAAAGAAAATATCCATTGATCAAAAGAAAAATATGTTGGTGCAACACGGAGGAATTTTGCCCTTTTTGCCCCTGTTGCTGAAAGGAGTAATGGGAACAATAGGAGGACCCTTGCTGAAAGGAGTATTTGGGAACGATGGGAAACATCCTGGGATAAAGATAAAACAGTCCAAGAAGATAAAAGGAGGACTCTGGAGTCAAACAATCTCAGACGTGACCCTTGAACTCTGATGGAAGGACGAAAACTGACTTTAGTCCCTTACAAACGATGGATAGAATACCATCGTTGGCAAGAACAACGGACCCCGCATTTACCTCCCAATCCTCATTTGACCGAGATGTCACAGTTACAACACGAACTGCAATCGTTGATGGATCGCAGCGATATGTCAGAAACGGAAATATCGCAACGATACGGTCAATTGTTGCAACGACTGCAACACTTTCACCAGAAAGCTTTAGACGAAACAGCTCTACCCACTCTGAAAGATTTTAAGACTTTGATGAAAAGTTCATCACCACCACCCCCAGCGGTCAACACAGACACAACCCCACGGATGCCGGAGGAAGAAGAGGCACGAGAAGTCTTTCAAACACCGTCAGCAGCTCCCATCCCTAGTAAGATTGCATCTTCCTTGTTGACCCCTTCCCCTACACCCCAACGAGAAGAACTTAAAGCTTGGGTTAAAAAGATGATGTCCACTCCTCCTTCGACAGAAGTGAAAAAGAAAGAAGGGAAACCAGAAGTGAAAAAAGAAAAGAAGACCAAAGCCATCCCATTACCACCACCACCACTACCTTAAATAACTTCTACACCCGTGGCACATCCGACACGTAAAGCCGTTTCTAAACCACCCCCTCGTCCCATTCAGAGAATCATCAGTGAAGAGTGGATCACTTATTAAAAAATATGAAGAAGATATTAGCCAGCATTTACTACGATCCAGCCCATCTCGCAGATTACGGAGGAGTTCAGAAATTGTATCGTGCTGCCAAAATTCGACTGAAAAGTATCCGTTTACCTCATGTGCAACGATGGTTACAAGAACAAGCCACGTACACCTTACACAAATCCATTCGACGAAAATATTCCAGAAGTCGCACCCGAATGGAGGGCATCGATCATCAATGGCAAGCTGATTTAGCCGATGTCTCTCAATTAGCCACCTACAATCGCGGCTACAAATGTTTGTTTTGTGGCATCGACGTCTTTTCCAAATTTGCTTGGGTCGTGCCATTGACTTCCAAATCGAGCAGTGAGTTAGTGCAAGCCCTCCAACTGGTGTTGAAACAAAGTGGGCGTCACCCTCTTCGATGGCAAACCGACAAAGGCACCGAATTTCTGAACCAAGCTTTCCAAAAAGAATTGAAGAAACGTGACATTCATTTTTTCATCACCGAGAATCCCGAAACCAAAGCCAGCATCGTGGAACGTTTTCAACGCACCTTGAAAGAACGCATGTAGAAATATTTTACGCTTCAACACACTCTCAAGTACATCGATGTCTTACCGTACCTCGTCCAAGCGTACAACCAATCTTACCATCGAAGCATCGGACGTGCCCCCCAAGAAGTGACACCCGACAACGAAGTGACTGTCATCGAGCGCCTGTTTGGTACGTCCCTAACGGTGACTGTCCCAAAGAAAGCTGGAGTGTTGGCAGCAATTAGATTGGGTGCGTATTGGCAAAACCAAACTGTAACAAGATAACCGAGTTGGGATTTCGGATTAACAACAAAACACTGTTGGTGGTAATATAAATACAATATTTAATGATGTATGATTTAAATAAGAAACGAAATATGATTGATACGTGCGTGTATGGGTCCAAATATTGGACGAATTAACACAATTCGCACGAACCTATTAATGCAACAAATGCAAATACAAATATATAATCTTATACGGTACAAGGACAAAAAGAAAGAACGATTCACGGTATATCACAAAATGAAAAGAATGAGTTTTACACAACTGCAAAACAAATGAAGTATTCACTCAAAATAATGAACTGATATTTTACTCAAATAGTAAAACAAAAGTATTCACTCAAAATAGTGAACTGATATTTTACTCACTCAAAATAGTGAACTGATATTTTACTCAAATAGTAAAACAAATGAAGTATTCACTCAGAATAGTGAACTGATATTTTACTCAAATAGTAAAATGATAATAAGGCAGATATCACAAGATATCTCTTCACTTCCTAAACAATGGGTATAACAAGACCCCGAAATTAGCCCACGGCCAAAAGATTTCATGTATGGAGCAACACAAACACTCCCTCAACATCACACTTTGCTACCAGTCACACTGACCAATCAAGCAAAGGTTATAGGTAGTCACCGACCACCATTCATTCCTAGGTCAAACAAGCAATTAGCGTCCACCACTTTGGTCTGCAACGCCCGATCATCTTCTACTTGACCCGTAGCACACTTCACACAGCTGCACGGCCGCCGTCCAAACAGTTCTGTTGCCAGCTCCATCATCAGCTTCACAGCCGCTATGGCCAGCACCACAGCCGTCATGGTCAACTTCCATGGTCAGCTCTTTAGCTGGTACCTCGTCAACCCTGACCACCATGGATCAGCTCCACAGCTGCCACGGTCAGTTCTAATCACCATGGCCAGCTCTGATCACCATGGATCAGATCCCATCAGCTGAAAATACATCCAATACCGTGTACTATGCATGACACGGGCATATACGGTAACACGTAATGACGTTATATACGGAAAGTTACAAAAAAAAATATATTATCAGTCCTGCATTACAAAACAATAAACAGGTTCAGAAGTGAACCTGTGAATCATACGATTCCTATAGCACTAAATGTTTCTTAACTAAATGCAACTTTGTAAAGTTCTTGCTAAGTCACAGACACGAATAGAAAATATTAGCATTATACTACGCAAGTCGAAGCTACAGAAATTATACGAAAATAAACGTGGTAGTACAATAGCTATAACTTACAATACACATAAGAAAAATAAATAACTTACATACCTCTACAGCTGGAGATATGCAGGTCTCTAAGTAGACCGCCGACTGACAAAACGTTCCGTAATGTGTCGATTTGATCTTACTGTGAGGCATTTATACACAGACAATGTAGCTTTACATCGTCTGTGCAATTCATGTATTCGGGTTTTCCCATCGAAAGCACTTCGCGCGTGCGGCATAGGATGAACCGAACTCACTGTTTCGAAGTAAAATATACATCAATCACCCTCGGGTATCGTTGTACACAAGAAACGAACCTCGAGTACATGTATTTAATAAAGAAATAGGTTTCTACCATTCCGTGACACAAAAGCACTTTCGACAAAGGTTACTTACCCAACTGGACCACCGAATTGTTTCGTGTCACTGAACGAGTGCGTGGCCGTCATCCTCCAGTCTATAAATTGGAAGACATGAACAGGGAAGTGTTAAAAGGAACGTTTTACTTGCCCGAATTATAACGTGTGACCAAATAAGAAGACGAAGTGTACGAGATCGAAAGCATTCTTGATCAAAGAACTCGTAAAGTGGGAAAAAAACGTGTCAAAGAAGTCAAAGTACGTTGAAAAGGATATCCTCCCAGTTTTGACTCTTGAATCGACGCTTCGCAAATCATCGACTATAAAAAGAAGTGACCATCATGCCCTTCAACACAGCCTCAGCTACCGCAGTGACCACTCCTTCCCCCAGTTCTTCTGTGCAAGAACAAAAACAACCCTTGTGGGTGTGGTGTGGAGAACGTGTGCCTAAAACGCAAATCGTCTTTTTCTGCCAAATCTTTGTGGTGTATTGTGTCATCGGTGCTGCCATTGCCAATTTGAGTTTGCAACAAGGAGACAAACAATTGTGGACCATTTTACTGAGCAGTTGCATCGGTTACCTTCTTCCCAATCCGTCCCTGAAATATTCCTCGAACAGGAACAACAACGGGAGCTTTGCGTCCAATGTCAGTCCCCCTTCCAACAGTCACCCTAAACATCCTCTTTTAGACACTCCTCTGCCTTCAAGCAAACCCTCGGACACTAGAACTCTGGAATTATGAATAACCAATTTTACTTAACGTTACCCAGTGACAGTTCCATGGAGGTGTTTCCCAATAACACCTTGTGCTGTTACACAGCCAAATTACCTCAGGCCATTCAATTGGATCACGAAGCCCATAGGGAAGTGGCTTTGTTGGAAATGATTCACACTACGCAAATACTAAATATCCTTCCTAATCAAAACACTTTTAGCGTGGAAGTTCATGACGAGCAAGTGCAACAAAACTTGGATGAACGCACCACTGCAAGTGACTCTATGAAAACACAAGACCCCAAAACTAAACGATTCACCTATCTGTTGACCATTCCTGCAGGTTATTATTTTAACGGGCAACATTTGGTGAATACGATTTCTACCAAATTCAATGCCGTGTTTGCCAAAGCCTTGGAGAGAACCAGAAAAAGCATCACCCTCAAGTACCACAAAATAGCTCGTCGTCTAATCATGACATTTTCAGAGGACAAAGTATTGGCCATTACATTTTGTCCTGAATTGTATGATATTTTAGGTGGAGACACCAAGTTGATCAAAATGAAAAACGAAATATCAACCATTACTGGCAACTTGGATTTTGCGAAATATTTTAAATTCCCTGTAGAAATGAACCAAGGACTGAATTTGATTTTTGTGTATTCCGATGTGGTGGAGTACAACGTGGTGGGACACACCTCCGTACCGTTACCGCGTGTCATTCCTTTCAAAGTGGATTCTGCCACGAACGCTGATGAGGAAGGTGGAAACACCTATCACGTTCACCGCGAATTTGTACATCCTCACTATTTTCCCGTCAGTAAGTCATATTTCGACACTGTCAACATTACTATAAAAGGAGACCTAGGACAAAATATTCCATTTACCAAAGGGAAAGTCACAGTGAAACTCCATTTTCGAAAACGATTACTCTAACCCCTTGTCAGTCAAGTATACTTTGTACCAAGGAGTCGCTCGACAACGAGGACATGGTTTAGGAGATATGCTAAAATCGGCCTTTTGTACAATGGTTCCCGTTTTGAAACCGATGGTGACACGGGGATTGGACGCCTTGAAAGATGCCGCACAGACGCAAGGCAAAGAATTTCTCCAAAATGTCATCATTAACAAACAAAACCCCAAAGAAGCTTTCTTGAGAGCAGGTAAAAATGTCTTGCTTCAAACGGGCAAAGACATTTTAGACCGACGAGAAACTCATATAAATGCTCTGAACGCTGCCGTGCTTCCTGCTTCCCTGACGACACAGCAAAGACAAGGCAGAAAAAGACGACGAAGACACCCCTTGAAAGGACTTCACACTCCCAAAGCTAGAAAGACTAAGAAAAGAAAAACCGTCCGAGACTTAGACATTTTTTATATTAAAACAATTACAGAGAGAATATGATGCATCGAGGGTCTTGAGCTTGTTCCAAGTCGGAACTGGATCTGTTTGCCATGCCACCCACCATGATGACGATGCAAGAATCCCAATGGGTCGAATTTCATCCCGTCTCCTCTTTGACGGATTCAGCTCCCATCTAGTTTGAAATCAAAGGACAGCCCGAAGATTATCTCGATCTGAATAGCAGTTACTTGTACCTGAAACTGAAAGTGATCAAAACTGACAACACCAATCCGGGAGACGATGCTAGAGTAGCTCCCGTCAACAATTTCATGCCTTCCTTGTTCAGCGAAGTGGATTTGTACTTGAATAACAAACTGGTCAGCAATAGCATTGATACTTACCCTTACCGAGCTTACCTAGAAAATCTCTTGATGTACGGAAAAGAGGCCGAGAACACTCATCTGGATGCTTGCGTCGTTTGGAAACCTTACACCGCAGGTGAGAACAAGTTTAACGACACAGCCCTGACAGCAGATGATGATCCTCACAATGTGGGCTTTAACGACCGTCGAAAGAAAATCCTGCAAGGTCGTAGTTTAGAACTGATAGATCGTTTGCATTTGGACATGTGGTTGCAAGAAAAGTATTTGCTGAACAGAGTGGATATTCGCCTGAGACTCAATCGCAGCAGTGTTACTTTCCATTTGATGACTCATGCCAACGAGTACAAAACCATCATCCAAGAAGCCAGACTTTACGTGCGTCGTGTAGAAGTGTTACCTAAAGCGGGAAACGACATCAGTCAAACATTGAGCAGAACGACCGCCAAGTATCCGATACGATGCGCAGAAGTGAAAACTTTCACCATTGCTGCTGGACTCCGATCCAAGATCGAAGATCATCTGTTCCAAGGACAGTTACCCAAACGTTTAATCATCGGTATCGTCAGCAACGCAGCCCTCAACGAAGCCCACGATCAAAATCCTTTCCAGTTTAAGCACTACAAAGTGTCCAAGATCGAAGTCAGTCGCGATAGCAAGTCCTTGTGTACCAGTCCCTTCGAACCTAACGTTGCCCAGAAGAATTGCTTGAGATCGTACTTGTCCCTGTACGAAGTTACCGGACAGCTAGGAACCAACACCAGTCACAGCATTTCGTATGAAGATTATGTAGGAGGTTACACTTTGTGGGCCTTTGATTTCACTCCAGACCAAGGCAGCGATGAGGGACATTTCCACCCTATAACATCCGGTCAACTGCGTGTGGAACTTCAGTTTGCAGAAGCTATCACCGAGACGGTCAACGTCATCCTGTATGCCGAATTCAATAATACCATAGAAATCAACAGTTAGAGAGAAGTCATTCTAGATTATTAGAAGCTATGGAAGACTCTTATCCCTCTTTGAACAGTAGAGAATCATTGGAAATGGAATGGGAGGATACCGTGAAAGCAGAATCCCAAGACAAAGACGAAAAGGACAAGGTGGTCACGTCCAGATGGCCAGAACAAGAACAACAATTAGTGTCCTGTTTTGCTAAACACCTCGCGGATAAAATTACGGAATTGACCAAGAAAGATTGCTATGGATGTCAAAATGATCATTCCAGTCAAATTCAACACGATAAAAATGTCTGATGATGAGCCAAGAAGAAAAATTGGACGAGTATCTGGACGAAGTTTGGAGTCTCATCTCGGAAGAAGCAGTGTTGCATGAGTGGTATAAAGGCTTGCGTGATCATTCCTGCCCTCCATTAACTACTCTAGAGATCTATTGCATCGAAGCTCTCTTAGCCCAGAGTGATGAGACAAAACGAAGAAACGGCTACTTGACAGAGATTTTCAAACAAAAAGTCAGAATTGAATTGATGACTTATTACCTGTGAAAAAAAACAACAAAAAAACAAAAATTGATACCTGGGAACTTTATTACCTTTTGAACAACAGTTCGTACACTGCTTCTTGGAATCCTGTCGTGTGTGCTAAAGATGAACTACCTCATCGCAAACCTCAAGACCATCAAGCTTATGTCATCAACACGGACAACAGTCACCTCCCAGGAACCCACTGGGTAGACGTCTACTTCCCTCAAGAGGATTGTGTGGAGTATTTTGATTCGTATGGATTACCCCCTTTGGAAGACGACATCATTGACTTTATGAGAAGAAATGTCCAGACGACACGATTCAATAATGTGAAATTACAAGGCACAGATTCCATGGTGTGTGAACAATATTGTGTGTATTTTCTTCATCAACGCAGTCTTAGATATCCGTTAGAACATTTAGCGACTTATTTTGATCGTCACTCTTCTAGAAACGATGAAAAAGTAGATCGATGGTTTTGTGACCATTATGGTTATCTCTTGTCTTTAGCTAGGAAACGTAATGTACATCAATGGCCTAATGACTTCCATCAGTGGAAATCTCACATAATTTCACAACGTTGTCAACCTTGTCAAAAAAAGTTTGTTTGATATTATTGTTACTTGTTAGTGGTTAGCTGTTTGTTGAATAAAAAATGTTGTGTTTTGAAAAAAAAAAATGTGTCTGTCGTTTGTTTTCAAAAAACACTGTGAATATATGCTCTTTGACTTCTCTCTATCCCGCACCATAACATTCGCTATCATAACGTTTCGACACTAAAACCGAATAGGGATGTTTTCTATCGCGTCCGCGTTTGAACCATATAAAGCGGGTTGGTCTCCAATCTGGCCATGCCCAGCCTGAGGCCAAGGGCCCAGCCCGGGGCTATAATCAGTCGCGAAGCACTCAGTGCATAGGCGACTTTAATCCATGGACATGGACAGTCTGGCCATCCACTGTTGACTCGTCAACCTAAGAACATGCCTTCCAGACTAGCCAAGCTGAACGAAGCTTAAGTGAATTTACATCGTGTCAGGCTAAACCTGATACCAAAGCCTGAAGAGATGGAGAATGTCAGGATGTTATCAATAGCCCAAGGCCTGGTAGAAGAGGTCTTCAGAGAAGAAATCAAGAAAGAACAAGAAGAATGGACAGAGAAGTACAGACTTCAGAAGCAGAGAGAACAGCAACAACATCAGCAGCAGCAAAAGCAGCAGCAGCAAGAACCAGACAGAGGTTTTGTTGACTGTCGTGTGGACACCAAGGAGTTCTCCTTCTCTTTCCGCTGAGGCAGGCCCTATCGTATAGGAAAGCCTGCCGCCAGACGGGGACGCAATCTTAGACAGTGAAAAAGATTGCCATCACTCCCCGTCAACAAAAACAGCCCTTTTCAGGGCTACCCCAATAGTCTATAAAAGAGACATTAATTCAATTGCCAATTTGTGTGAATGTAGAGTAGTGTGACTATAAACACTCACTCCTTTATTGTGGTATGTGTGCGTGTTGTTTTTTTGCGTTCGCGTACGTTTGTGTGGATAGTAGATATGGTGTGTTTTTCTTCTCTTCCCTTCTGTGTGGTTAGTAGAATGTGTGTTTGTGTGCGTTCGCGTACGTTTGTGTGGATAGTGGAGTGTGTGTTTATATCCATTCGCGCACGTTTGTGTGAATAGTAGAGTGGGCGTTTGTGTGCGTTCGCGTACGTTTGTGTGGATAGTAGATATGGGTGTGCTTTTCGTCTCTTCCCATCTGTGTGGATAGTAGAATGTGTGTTTGTGTGCGTTCGCGTACGTTTGTGTGGATAGTAGATATGGGTGTTTTCTTCTCTTCCATCGTTTGAGTGGATAGTATAGTGTTTGTTATATGCATTCGCGTTCGTTTGTGTGGATAGTAGGTATGGTGTGTTTTCTTCTCTTCCTTCGTTTGTGTGGATAGTATAGTGTGTATTTTATGCGTTCGCGTTCGCTTGTATGGATAGTAGATATGGTGTGTTTTTGATCTCTTCCCGTTTGTGTGGATAGTATAGTGTTTGTTTGATCCATTGGCGTTCGTTTGTGTGGATAGTAAGTATGGTGTGTTTTATGCGTTCGCGTTCGTTTGTGTGGACAGTAGATATGGTGTGTTTTTCTTCTCTTCTCTTCTGTGAGGACAGTATAGTGTTTGTGTTCGTTCGCGTACGTTTGTGTGGATAGTATAGTGTGTGTTATATGCATTCGCTCTCGTTTATGTGGATAGTAGGTATGGTGTGTTTTATGCGTTCGCGTCTGTTTGTGTGGATAGTAAGTATGGTGTGTTTTTATGCGTTCCCGTACGTTTGTATGGCTAGTAAGTATGGTGCGTTTTATGCGTTCGCGTTCTTTTGTGTGGATAGTAGATATGGTGTGTTTTTTCTTCTCTTCTCTTCTGTGTGGATACTATAGTGTTTGTGTGCGTTCGCGTACGTTTGTGTGGATGGTATAGTGTGTGTATATGCATTCGCGTTCGTTTGTGTGGATAGTATGTATGGTGTGTTTTATGCGTTTGCGTTTGTTTGTGTGGATAGTACATGTGGTGTATTTTTTTAATTCTCTTCCCGTTTGCGTGGATAGTATAGTGTGTGTTATATGCGATCGCGTTCGTTTGTGTGGATAGTAGATATGAATGTGTTTTTCTTCTCTCCCCTTCTGTGTGGATAGTAGAAAGTTAGGTTTAATAAATGTATTAAGCGGGTGATATTTATAGTAATGAGGTCGTTACACTTTGATGAATGACAATGATGTTAACGGGATGCACGAACATGAAAACGAATGACGTCATATTTGTGACGTCATGCGCATGCGAGATAAACTTTGGCGCCTGGAAAATCTATATGAAAAATGTGATTCGCGTTCGTGTTCGGCTGTTGCCATTATTCCCCTAGTGTTGAGTAAGGTGACGTCATTGAAACTGGAAAGTTTGAGACTATAAATATAGACTTGGGTTTACTACAGGTTGTCGCTATAAATAGATACTAGGTCTAAATAAAAAATGTGATTCGCGTTCGTGTTCGGCTGTTGCCATCATTCTCCTAGTGTTGAGTAAAGTGACGTTATTGAAGCTGGAAAGTTTGAGACTATAAATATAGACATGGGTTTTCTACAAGTTGTCGCTATAAATAGATACTAGGTCTAAATAAAAATGTGATTCGCGTTCGTGTTCGGCTGTTGCCATTATTCCCCTAGTGTTAAGTAAAGTGACGTCATTGAAGCTGGAAAGTTTGAGACTATAAATATAGACTTGGGTTTTCCACAGGTTGTAGCTATAAGTAGATACTAGGTCTAAATGAAAAATGTGATTCACGTTCGTGTTCAGCTTGTTGCAAGTGTCCAGTACCGTGACGTCATGCCACCTGTTCCATTCCTATTGTTCCCATACAAAATTCCCATTGACGCTATAGTAGCCCAGGGTGTGCCATTTGTTTGCATAAATCTTATCCGTCTATAGTCCCACCCATGTTAAAATTTCCCATGTTAAATTCCCATTGTCGCCAGGGTACAACCCCCCCCCCCACAGTTTAACATATTGCTACATTGTTGCAAGTGTCCAGTACCGTGACATCACCCCACCTGTTCCATTCCTCTTGTCCCTATAATACAAAATTCCCATTGTCCGTAAACAGGCTCAGGGTGATATTTTGTCCGTATAAATCATGTCCGTAAACAGGCCCAGGGGTGTCTGTAATGCATTTTCCCATTGTCCGTGAAACGCCCCCTATTACTACTGACCAGGTTGTTTTCGATCGTTGTATCTATCTGTAAATTAGTTGCAGTTCTAAATAAACTGAAATGAGATGCAACGTTTCTAACGAGATATCATATAAAAGCTAACAAAGCATACCTTTGCAGCTTATTATACACATATATGAAATTGTTTTATCAACACAGCCATCAAAATATTAAAATTAGCGCTGACAAGGTAGTCGTTGCTCGACTCACTTACGGTAACATATGGTAACATTCCGCTTTGTCAACAATCTTATGTTTCGTGGTTGTACAAAATAATCTAACCTTGACCTCCTGTCATTTTAGCACTGAAATTATCAGTTTTAACTAATTTGCTCTTCCAAATTATCTGCTATGTAAGGATAAGGATTGGTTTGTTGTTTATATGAAAGTTGCTCAAGCAATATGGTCGTATCATTTTCAAACCTTCTGAATCGCGCAAGCAGAAACAAACCAAAGTATAATAGATTTCAATTGAAGAGTCGAGTTTCACGTGACTTAAACCACTCACGTACACCAAATCCAGCAAGTAGGTATGAATGGCATGATTTATAAGTAACTCATGTTCCACAAGGATAGATTTGTAAAACCTGCTTCTTCCTTCGAATATAAATTTCATTCGTATGGTATAATGTTTTGGTTCTATAACGGTTCGTTACGAAAAGAATAAATGAAAGAAAACTTTACTAAAATATTATGTGCACAGTCCACACATTCAGTTGTTTTTTTCCAGATCAATGTACTCTTCTGCCGATTCGCCATTGGCCATTAAGCGTAAGATCGTTTCTGAGGGAAGAAAAGAATTAATTTAAATCCTTTTCTTTTTATGAAACTTTTGTTCCCCTCGTGAGGGAAAATAAATTAATTAAATTGAACATTCTTATCTATCTTAAGTTTTTCGATTAAAGCTATTAGTAGATGAACTTTTTATTCATCGATACTTGGAAAGTTATTGTAAGCGATAAAGGAAAATATAATTTTACATGTATACTTTCAAAAAGGCTATGGTATTCTATCGCTAATTCGTGTTTCATTTTGTAGATAATAGTGAATTATTCTAAAGAAATGAATGTACGGGTCTGATTTTAAGAGCCGCTTATCCTCACTGGTTAGCTTTCCGGAGACGCAATCGGATGGCTACGGGTTCGAATCGTGGAACCGGATCAGACTTGTGTGCCCCTGGGCAAAGCACTTTAACTACAGTTATCTCGGCACTAAATAGTCTCCTTGAGTTGCTTTTTCGTAAAACACCAAACGGAACCAAAATTTGACCTTTGACCTGATTGGACAGATTTGGGAAAGCCAAACTGAGTAAAAAGCTTTATCAAAGCTTTTACTATAATATTCCTCAAAGGAATTGCCTCTGGGAATCTTGTTGACGCACACATAATGGTCAATAAATATTGGTTGCCTGACTTGGTTTAGGTAAGAGACCAACACAATCTACCATAATTCTGCTAAATGGTTCGTCAAATGCAGGAATTGGTTGCAGATGAGCCTTAGGTATCTTCTGATTGGGTTTTCCTACCATTTGACAAGTATGACAAGATCTACAAAATTTACAAACATCACTTTTGATTTCTGGCCAATAAAAGTGAGTCAAGATCTTGTTATAAGTTTTATTTATTCCTAAATGACCAGCCAGAGGAGTTTCATCGGCCAAACTAAGTATTTCCTGTCTGTAAAATTTTGGAACTACAATCTGATAGTTCACTGACCACTCGTCATTAGCAGGTACCTCGGGAGGTCTCCATTTTCTCGCAAGAATTCCATTTTTAATGAAATAACAGACAGGTACTTCAGTGGCTTCAGTTTCACTAATGGCCCTCTGAAACAAACAGGAGATCTCAGGTTCCTTTTCCTGTTCGACGACAAGTGATTGTCGTTTATCACCCTGATTAGATAAAAGAGAATGAGTATTTAGATGAGGATCACTGTGATCAGTACCAACTGATTGATCCAAATTAGAAGTGAAAGTGACCTCATCAAAAGCCTGACCAATACATGTGTCAGCTAAAGGAATATTGTCCTTATCAAAATCATTCTCAAGAGCTTTCTTTGACATAGCTCTGGTAACTGCACAAGCTGGGTATAACTCAGGGTATTCTTTTTCAATAGGATCAACTTTTTGATCCAAAGAAAGCTTGTCAGTTACAAGTGGATTAACTACAACCTTGTCTCCAGCTAGGCCGTTGCCTAGCAACAAATGAATGCCCTCAACTGGTAAATTAGACAAATTCCGACTGTCACAGGTCCTGAAACTAAGTCTGATGACACATTTACAGAATGGAGAGGAACATTAACAAAGCCGCACTCTACTCCTGAATGAGAACACTCTCATTACAACAGGACTTCTCAGAAGAAGGCAAAATACCTGACACTAAAAAGACTCTGAGAAGTTCCTGTATTCCTTAAAATTTTAATAGGGATAGGATTGGCCGAATCACCCAAGAGTGATATAGAACCCTTCGACATGAATGGTTCATAATTCTCCATAATAAAATCAGACTGGGGTTTATGAGACCCAACAAATGTATTGCTTTCAATACATGACCATGACCTTGACCTCTTAGAAATAAGAGCATTTGGAATAGGTCTATCTTGATTCTGATGCCTATATTTCAACTTGAAGCAATCAGAAATGACGTGTCCTTTTTTCTTGCAATAGGTACACGTAGGAATAGACAAGGATTTTGAATCAAGTTTATCAGAAGCTTGGTTTTTAGAAGTTGTGCCAGATTGAATTTTAGGAGGAGTTGTATTAGGCTGAAATACCTTTCTACCAGTAGAGTGCTGAGTGAATGATTTGCCTACAACAGGAACTTTATGAGTTAAGAAGTACTCATCGGCAGCAAGAGCAGCATTTTCCAAGGTTTCAATCTTACGCTCTTCAAGATGATTCTTAATATCATTAGGAACACAGTTTTTGAACTCTTCAAGTAACACAAGTTGTTCAAGACTTTCATAATCATGTTCAACTTTCTTGGCTAAGCACCATCTCTTAAATAACTGTTCTTTTTCTCTAGCAAATTCGACATAAGTCTGTCCAGCTTCCTTTTTATAGTTCCTGAAATTTTGCCGATAAGCCTCAGGGACTAACGCATAACCTCTTAAGATGCACTCCTTAACCAAATCATAATCAGAACTCTGTTGCACTGACAGGGATGCATAGATATTTCGGACTTTGCCAAAAGTACGCATTGCAATAATTGAGTCCAATGCTCCCTTGGCCATTTCAAATTTTCAGCAACTTTTCAAAATAGATAAAATATTTGTCTACTTCCTTTTCACTAAAAGGGGGAACTAACCTGATATTTTTTGTAATGTCAAAACTTGACTTTGTATGAGAAGTGGAATCGTGCTTGCCACTTGCCAGCTCAAATTCTTTCATTCTAAGTTGAAATTTCCTTTCATCCTTCTCTCTTTGTAATTGCATCTTTCTCTCCCTCTCCTGTCTCTCTTTCTCCTTTTCTTCAAATTGTAATTGTCTCTCTTTCTCCTCTTTTTCAAATTGTAATTGTTTATCTTTCTCCCTCTCCTGTCTCTCTCTCTCTCTCTCTCTCTCTCTCTCTCTCTCTCTCTCTCTCTCTCTCTCTCCTTTTCTTCAAACTGCATTTGCAATTGCTTCTTTTCAAATTGCAACTGCATTTGTTTCTCTTTTTCTTCTTTCTGAAGCTCCAGCTTCCTTAACTCTACTTCCATCTTATATTTCATTTTTAATTCCATTACTTTAATGTCAGTGTCTGTCATAGACTTACTGACTGATGCCAAAACACTTTTATCAAAAATATTTTTCCCCACCAAATATTGGATCAAAATATTTTTAATTTCTTGTTTCGTTAAGGAAGATTTTGCTTCAGAAAGATCGTGCTTTCTGACAAGTTCAAGCAACTCATCTTTTTCAGACTATCCAACTGCTCCTGAGTTGGATTAGAAAGAAATATTTCCACTTTTGATGACATTGTAAATGAAAGCCTGTTGTTTTCACTTAAGATTTCACACAAAATGTAAAAAAAGTACTTGGGATTTAGAAACTAGGGGAATTTAAATTTCAAAAAACAATTTTCTGAAATATTTAATCAAAATTCTTATATCCCGGACGAGCGATCCAATTTTCTCCTATTACGTGTTGGCTCGTACAAATGTAACAGAAGAAAAGAGTGAAGTCAACAATCTTTGAATATTTTAACAAAATAAGTTATTTCCCTAGAAAACAATGTAAAAATTGGAAAATAGGACTTACGGTTTGTGAATATAATCCAAAATTTAATCCTAAGAATGAAAAACACAAGTCCTGTCACTAAATAGTTCTATTAGAATCCAGGTTCGAATCTCGACGACGTACAAATATGGAAGACGATGACGTCAGATGTGGTCCATGTACGAATATCAACAATTCCTCAACTGAATCACAGTTTTGTTTCCGAATAATTCCAGAATAAATTTCCATGAATATCTTTCAGAATTTTTTATAAGAAAGTCAACTTGTTGAGTTTCCAGGAGAAGACATTATTAAATAAAAAAACCAGAATAAAAAAAAAAGAATCTAGCAACAATAAAAAAAAATACCTTGTTCCTTCAAGATGTTAAAACGACTCTGACAGAAAAATATTAAGAATGCGTATTTAGACCCCAAAAACATCATTTCAAGTCTCGCGAGATGGGTCATGTGGTCTCTTACTACAAGAAATCTATCACGCACACCAGTGTAGCCCCACTTAAGAACCAATAATAAAAAAAAACGTTGTTTACACATGGTGATCACGCAAGCAAAGTATGGCCTTGATATTGACCAATCATTTTAACTTCCTGTTTACGAACTTCCCAACCCAAGACGAACTAGGTTAACTAAAAATAATTCTCATGTAACACGTTTTACGTCTTAGATAAACAACATTTACTAAAAGAAAATATCGAATTACTGAAAAAGAATTTCGAATCCTTACAATAATCATTACAATAAAATGGAATGAAACAAAAAATAAAATAATAAAGAATTTTAAAACTAACACACAAGCAATTTAATTACATACACGTAACAATATATTCATTTCGTTTCTCTCCTAAGGCTTAATAACAAAAGGAATACACTACCAGAAACAAAGAACTTTAATTTACACTATTTTTCTAAATAAATACACAACCTTAGATTTATCAATATACAGTAACAAGATTAATGTGCACATAGCACTGCCCAACGACCCTTGAACGTCTTCGCGCGCTCGTCATTAGTTTTAAAAATCTCGCTTTGGTCTACTTAAAACTGAAATTTGGAATCATATTTTGAATGAATGCGCATTGAAAAACTTTTCCAGTTGGTCTGGAATGGATGGATTTTGTTTTTCTTTTGATCAAACTCAATTCTGCTTTCTTCTTATGATGAACTGGATTTATTGGGTCAGTTAAGTGCAGTAAGGAGAATGTGATTTCAGTTGGAAATATTGTCATAATTACAGCACCATTTCGGTGTGTATCAGGTTTTCCATGACATGAGTCATGTCATCAGGATTTGCAGAACTAAGAAAGTACATTTTGAGGAAATTCAAGATGCATAAATGTAAATTTATTTATTACCATTCTTATCAACAGCTAAAGAAAGCATATGTTTATACCCTGTCACTTGCATGCTCGCTGTTTGAGGGACCCCAACTGTAACCTGTATCATACATTGTAAGTCTTCTATCGCTAACCTAACATTGTATCAAAATAGCTAAACTGAAAAAATTGGTCTTAGCTTACCTGATGTAAGGCTCTTAGTTTCCTATCACAACATTCAGCTGCACCGTTTCTCAAATATAGTGTTTTGACTGAATTATAACATGGTACGTCTTTGATAGATATGCGATAGCCCTTGACCTCAGTATGCTCTTCCGTGCTAGTTTTATAGACCATAGAAAGCACTGATCATAGTCTGAACCATTCTGTTTGCGAAAAGTTAGGAATATTTCTCCCAAATAAATGCTTAAGTGATCAGAATGGTATTTTTAATCACAGCGTCTCTCGCGTTTGTTGTTGGCATTACGAATATCGCGTTCATTTGTTTTCTTGTTTTTGAAAGTTTCATTTGTGACTCAGCGAACTCGTCCACATCGTTAACTTTATCATCTCTACTGTCAAATGGACGAAACAGCTTGTTTATTCATCTACAAGCAAATTTAATAAACTAAAAGCTAAAGCGTATACTAAATAAGCGTACATTGTCTGATCCTTATACTCTATACTAGTTTTAGGAACACATATCGTGCAGTATGAAAAAATATGGAAAATACTGCACGATTCTGATAATGTAAAGTTAACAGAGAAATAAAATGAGCGTATAATAACGTGCTTTAATAAACCTCAACACAAAGACTAATAATATAGTAAAAGAAAATAAAAAAACAAAGGAAAACCGCAACGTATCTATTTTAACCGAAATGAAATCCTTAGCTACGGCTACTTAACTGACGGCTATGTATTCGTGCACAAATTGGTTTTTGGTGTTTACATTTTGTATATTGTTTTAATAAGAATTCCTTCACAATAAAACTATGGATACACGCATAATCCGGCATGTGTAAATCAAAGTAGTTGTTATTGAGGGGTTTAATGCTATGTCCCGGCATATGATAGGTTATACATGTATTTTCTGGAGTAAGAAAACAGGAAGACCCAGGAAGAATCGCAGACCCACGGGAAGCTAGCTACTCGCTTTCTCACATGCCCACGTTGATCAAGTCGAGACTTCAACTCACGCGGACAGAGGTGAGAATTGTGAGTGATCTATAAAGGGTTGAGCGTTGGACCACTCGACCACACGGGGTCCTAAATTAAAGTCATCAGATTGAGCGTTGGACCACTCGACCACACGGGGTACTAAATTAAAGTCATCAGATCACTAACTGATGCTGACATATACGTATAAAAGCACATTTAATGGATCTGTCAGTTATGATCTGGTTGTACATACTGTTGCAAACTCTAAAGAGAGCGATGATGAAAGACATATATTTATGTAAAGAAACAGTTCTTGTTGGTACTGGCGATCTTGATGAAAAATGTTTTACTTGCATCTATATACTGACTTATATCCACATAGCTTCCAAAGCTGGTTTCAATTTCACCATAACAGGATCAGTCATAAGATGCACAACCATTCTCTCCTGTTTTGAACACTAACTTGGTAATTATGTAATTCGAGCAGATAGAGTTCATTCAACACAGCAAATGTTGCATAGAACGGACTTATTTTCAACAGCTTTAGATGTATGAAATCTCACCGCAATGACCATTAATTTGACACTAAAATGACGATTTTTCTAGCTTTTACGAGCTTTATTTCAAAACACAACGCCCAATGCGGATTTTCAAAATCTTCAATTTGACGTCTTCCTTCTGGCAAAGAGCCTATGGAGACATTCGGACTACCTCGGATATTTCTGCGAAACAAAATGATATATGTCGCCGAAGGAATGCTTAGAAAATTCATAATTTTATTAGGGAAAAATTCACACACGAACAAATAATCCGCAATCTATTCGGACCACCTCGGCTATTTTTACAATGGAATTGATCGTAGGATTTACTAAGAAGCTGCGAGTGAAACAGAAATGCAATGCATTCGCAACTTCAAGTGGCAAATTTCATAACTTAAGGCTGTGGTGTGACTTTTTCAGCTCTTATTGTTTACTAATTAAAGATATGTATAGATTTGTGAACTAGGTGTTTCGGGCTTGTGTTGTTCTTGAAATTGATGTCATGTACACTTTCCATAGTTACTCAGTAGTATGTAGATAGTGAAATACCAATAGTCGGCTAGGAAGAAGAGCTAGCCTCCCATAGCAGTCAACACGTGGGTTCCGGGCAAGTAGAATATCTTAAAAACGGCTTGGATGACAACTATTTTCAATTGCATCATCTTGTTTAGAACACACTGTTTTGCAGAATTATCACTTAGGAAAAGGGCTTGTGTTCTCACTGTGAGCATCACATGGTGTCAAAAATGACCTTCGGACGTGAAAATTGCAGGCATAAATTAAGGGTTGGGTGCATAAACTTCTTCTGCTATGAACTGCCGTTGACTTCTCTGGTCAAGTGGATACTATTCTTATGCTTTGTTTTAATATAGGTATCATAAAATATAGACCTTTTTTACCTCACTTGTGTATTTTATTTTTTATGATTTATTATACTAGGCCGGTGATTGCGGCATTAAATTTGTGCATAGAAACTGGCCCCTGCCCCCTCAATGTCAAACCTTAACCGAGGAATTCTGCATGGCAGTTATCCCATACATGTGATCCGTATTACTGAGGTCGAAGTCCCGAATGTGATGGAGCATGACAGCAGATGTTGGCATCGTGTGACTTTAGACCATCAACAAACTCGCGTGTTTCGAAGCCCTTGTTTCCTATTACAGCTCACATTTGACTGAGGTCTCGCTGTGAGCATGGTCAAAAACTAAAGGCGAAAATCTGCAAAACACTATCTTTTCACTAGCGGATGACTGCGATGAAATTTCATCGTTTCAACTGAATATGCACAAAGTACATAATCAAGTAGACAGTGAAATAAGATAGTATACATCAACGAAAGTGGCCTCATATGGATCGATAATTGACTCTGTTAGAGAAATATATTATTGGTTCACACGATCCGCATACAAGGTCATATTAGGTCAACCTTCCCAGAAAATTTTACCCAGGATCCCAATGATTGGTTAAGCAGGCTTTTCAACTTGCACGAGGAAAGATGAAATCTTATCGCAGACAGCCATGAGTGGAAATTGTGTGGGGTTTCGCCCGTAGCTTACGATGGTGCAATTTGTGCTACATTATGGATCAACACATATCGAGGAAAACTCGTGTTTGGATCTATGGACATTAATTTAACAAGAAAAAAGCTAAAGTAAATTTTCTTACACAATGCACTGAACGGGATTGCCACTGCTGTTTCTAATAAAAGGCATTAGCACCACTCAAATCAGGAATTTCATTTCCTATACATGTTCTGCAATAATAGCCAAGGTTCCTATCCTTCATCATCATCATCATTGTTTTTCACTTACTCTATTACTATTATTATTTGTAATAATAGTACCAGCAATAGTTGAAACATCCCCAAGTTTCCTTTCTTTCATCTCCATAATACTTATTTTTAATTACTCTAGTATTAGTACCAGTACTGGTAGTAGTAGCAGTAGTTTTGTTCTTATGGTTTTAGTTCTTGTAGTATTAGCAATAGCAGGCGTTACAGGATTGGTAGTAATAGAGTGGCAGTAGCTGATGCCTCCCTAAGCTTTCCATAAAGTGTCATGAATATTTATATCCTCCATCTGTCCGTTTCATTATATTCTCCAAAACTGTCCAGTGGAATTTCACAAAAACTTTTAATTGTGTTGCCATTTTGAAGACCGCCACTGGGAGAGGCTCATATATAGCTACTACCCCAGGGTTCCCGCTGTGGGGGCTAAAGTCCAGTTAATAAAGGAATGCAACTTCAATGATATTTGAAAATGTTTTTTTAACAAAACGGAAAATCATAGCAGGACGACACGTCATATAGGTGATGTATATTTTTTAATATAACTCATGGGTACCTGTATGCTGGATGGGTGAAACTCATGAAGAGACGAGAGGGGTGGGGGTTTGGAATACTCCTGGGTTTTAGAAAAGACATTGGAATACATGGTGATTTGAGGTGTTGAGCCATGTAAGTTTTCTTCTTATTCTTTTTATTATTATTTGTTTTAGTAATAATATTATTTAAGATGTTTTTGTCATCCAATGGTCTCCTATGCACTGTAGTAGAAATTAATTGGGAAAAAGAGAACTTTTTGAAGGGTTGTACTCATGACAATGTTCTATTTTTCTTGCTATCATCATCATCAGCAGCAGCAGCAGCAGCAGCAGCATTGATTCTATTGTACTTGCTGTTAAGAGTTAGTCTCTTGTCTAAATATTGCGGAACATATACAGGAACAGAAAGTGTTATGGAAGTAATAGTAAGCATATTAAAGAACCGACTGGAACATCGCTCGGTCATTTCCGTCAGGTCGTGAAGTTCTTTCTCGACTACGCTGAAAAAGCCAAAACTTTCTTATTGATTAATGAGGTTCAATCCAAAACGGAAAGAACGAACGGAAGCGCTGTTGAATAGACCGTAAAACGTAGGCCACAGTAGCTCAGCTAATGTTTGTTTACGACGCATCAACATGGGGACTTCGGTAGAGATGAGTTAAAGTCTCATTCAAGCCAGACATAAAATTCATCCAACGCTAGAGAGACATAACGATCCAGAGTTTGGTGTGTGCTTGTCGTCATTCATAAATCTTGTTAGTCACCTTTCGAAATAGAAGAGTCACGTGTTGTTGGAAAAGATACACGCATGCAAACACGGACGAAAAGGTACACATAGTGAAACTTATATAATGTCCACTTCTTCAAGCAAGGAACAAATAACAAATGAAAAACGTTGTGAGAGACAAGATCTAATGCTTTATTCTTTAAACTAAACCTCGACTTCAGAGAAACAAGTTCGATGTATTAAAGTTTTAGTTTATATATAATGGATAAATAACTTTTAAAGCACAAATCTCTAATTAATCACATACTCTACATGTGCATACACACATGCCTAGCAAGCTTTATATGTCACATGTCTACGACAAGTGAGGAAAACCGCGGAAATCAGTTAATAGAGCGTTGGACATAATAGTCCAAGAGTCGCGAAGTCAGTACCCGCGCATATCTGCTATTGTTGACTGCCTCAGTGTGTCGTTGGGAAAGGCACTTGATTCCCATTTCCTCACCATCATATAGCGTCTTCAAAGTATATTCAAACTCACATAAAAATTGATTTTTAGGCAATCGTGCTAACACGGTTTTCATCTTTAAAAGTTTTGCATTCAAAAATTGAAAAAAATAAATATGCTTCCGCTGCAAAGAGCGTAGGCATAGGAATTGATCTATCATATTTACATCTTAAGAATCTTCCTGAAGACATAAACACTTGACATGAATACTTTTCATATTCTCAGAATTTCTAAGCATAAAAAGTTTTCTCAGGCTCAAAATATTCCCGTCAAATATTCCTTGGCTACAGCAAAATAACGGTCACAACGAGAGAGGTGCGACCAACAAATCCTGAAAGTTCCGAGTTTATAAGCATTCATATTAATGTTACAATCTCTCAAGGTTTATGCCCTTGGATCTTAATCTCTAGTTCTGCACTCGATTTCGAAAATACCGGGCCAAACTCTCAGTTTCATTAAACAAATAAAACGTTCTTGCACAAACTTAGATTCAGCACGTATTCGGGATTAAAATAGTTGTAAGATTTCAAAACCTCTTCAAGAGTAATGGTTATTTCTGTGGATGTCTGCCTTCTTGTCCTCGGACAGAACTACTAATATTGCTTAAGTATCAAAAGCATGAAAATGTGAAATCTCAATTTTAAATAGCTTTTAGAAATGGGATGAAACCGGTGTATGTGTAATAAATCATTGTATAAGACAAATTACGTTTAGATTAAT
>JAECUM010058004.1:0-14515 GCA_016617855.1 Megalonaias nervosa | reverse complement strand
TGTCATCTATGCTTTTCAACTTGCCCGGCGTGTCAGGTTTCCATACCACGCAGGCATCCAAATGAGTGTTCTTGGTCTCTTTTCCGTACGTCAAGAGATTTTCCAGGTATGCTCGATAAGGGTAAGTATCCATGCAACTGCTGATCAGTTTGTTATTCAAGTCTAAATCCACTTAGCTGAACAACGAATGCATGAAACTGTTGGCGGAGGCTACTGTGTCCTCGTCTTCTAGTTCGTCAGTACCGTCCCCTTCGGCTACTTTGACTTTCAAGTATAAGTAACTGCTTTTCAGATCGATGTAATCCTCGGGCTGTCCTTTGATTTCAAGTTCGATGGGAGCTGATCCTGAGTCCTTGACAGAGAAAACGGGATGAAATTCGACTCATTGAGATTCTTGCATTGTCATCATAGTGGGTGGCATGGCAAACAGGTCAAGATCCGACTTGGAGCAGGCTCAAGACTCTTGGTGCACCATTTTCTCTTTCTTTCTCTCTGTGATTTTTTTAATAATCAAAGACGTCTAAGTCTCGGACGGTTCTTCTTTTCTTAGTCGTTCTAGCTCTGAGTGTGTGAAGTCCTCTGGAGGGATGTCTTCGTCGTCGTCTCTTTCTGCCTTGTCCTTACTGTGGCGTCAGGGAAGCAAGCATTATTGACTCGGTAGCGTCCAGGGCATTTATAGGAATTTCTCGTAAGACCAAATGTCTTTACCCGTTTGAAGCAAGACATTTTTTCCAGCTCTCAAGAAAGCTTCTTTGGGGTTTTTGTTTGTCGATGATGACATTTTGAAGAAATTCTTTGCCTTGCGTCAAAGGGCATCTTTCAAGGCGTGCAATCCTCGTGTCACCATCGGTTTCAAAACGGGGGCAACCGGACGAAACGCCGATTTCAACATATCTCCTAAACCATGTCCTCGCTGTCGAGCGACTCCTCGGTAGACTGGATACATGACTTACGGGTTGTTAGAAAATCGTTTACGAAAATGGAGTTTCATTGTGACTTTCCGTTTGGTGAATGGAATATTTTGTCCCAGATCTATTTTTAGAGCAATGTTGACAGTGTCGAAATAGGACTTACTACGGGTAAATATTGAGGATGTACAAATTCGCGGTGAACGTGATAGGTGTTTCTATCTTCCTGGTCAGTGCTCGTGGCTGAATCCACTTTGAAAGAAATGACATTCAGTAACGGTACGGAGGTGTGTCGCACCACATTATACTCACCACATTGGAGTACACAAAAATCAAATTCAGTCCTTTGTTCAGTTCTATACGGGAACGGAAAAAAATTTTAAAATTCCGTACTGCTGTTGATCTTCGGCTTGAAATTCGGAGCCATGTTTGTGTCTCTACCTAAAACTTCAAACAAGTCACTATTAAAATTGATGGACAACGTTTGGATATCCTTAAATTTCATCAGCAGGCGCCGAGCCACTTTTTTGGCTTTCTCCAAGGCTCTGCCAAACGCGTCCTCGAACCTGGAAGCAATTGTGTCCCCCAAATGTGGACCGCTAAAATAATAGCTTGTCGGAATTACAACGTGTAGATAGTGAATGATGGTTTGTTTCCTGGATTTATGATACCTGAAAATCCGATTTAATTCATGGCGTTTTGCAATTATTCGTTCAGGATTTAGACCTCAAAAGTGTTTTGCTTTTCAGTGATGTCTTGGATTTGTGTAAGGTGAATCATTTCCACCAAAGCCACTTCTCAATGGGCTTCGTGATCGAATTGGATAGCCTGAGGTAATTTGGCTTTGTAACAGAACTGTTATGTATATGCAATTTAGTAATTTGTTTTTTAGTTTTAATTTTTTTTTACAGGTTATTGTAATGATAACTTTGTCTACAGGGCTTGATAGTTTTTGTTTATAAATTAAGTTCAGTTTTGTTTGACCTGATTTGTTTTTACTGATAAACAACCAGTAGTAGAAACACTGTATCTAGTTGCTGATCTTGTTTCAGGACTAGTAAGGATTCTGGTAAACAACTTGTTTAAAAATTTTTTTATTTCATTTCCAGAATAAGAACCATTGCTTTCAGTTAAGGCCATGCTGGGAATACATGGTGTTAGGCATGTAAAAAGCTTCTATCTTGTTCTGGAGGGGTGGCCATGTGACATTCATCGGGGCATCTGTTTTGCGTTTTAGTTAGTCTTATAACTCGTATTATCATAAGAAATAGCCAGTCGGGCTCTAAATATATGTTGTGACCAGTTTGAGTTGAAATTTTATTTTATTGAATTTCGAGTGATTATTTTATCTGAAAATATGTTAGTGCTCGTACAGAGTTCTTGGACAAAGACGTTCACTGAAATTTATTCCGAATTCCAAACTGGAATATTATTTTCTGTGATTCAACAAATCAACTGTTGACACATCAGTTTGACGCTGACCACAAGAGACGTCAACGCCCTCCATTTTGAATTTCATCGGCACTCGAACTCAGACTCATTTAGGACTTTTTAATAATAAGACCTTTAGTTTTTAATTCTTGGATTAATTTTGGATTTGTTTCGTAAAACCGTAAGTCCTTTTTACTCATTTTTACCTTGGTTTTCTAGGGAAATAAATTATTTGTTAAATTTTACGAAGCTTGTTGTCTACACTCTTTTCTTGTTACTTTTTGTAAGAGCCTAGACACGTAAGAGCACAATGTATTGTTGGGAAAAACCTCCATGGAACTGTCACTGGGTAACGTTAAGTAAAATTGGTTGTTCATAATTCCAGAGTTCTGCTGTCAAAGGGGCCACTCGAAGTCAAAGGAGTGTCTTAAAGAGGATTGTTGTTGGAGTGGTGACTGTTGGAAGGGTGACTCACGTTGGGCGCAAGGCTCCAATTGTTACCGTGTATTTCAACGACGGACTGGGGAGAAGGTAACCGATGCAACTGCTCAGTAAAAAGGTTTGTCTCCTTGTTGCAAACTCCAATTGGCAATGGCAGCACCAATGACACAATACATCATAAAGATTTGGCAGAAAAAGACGATTTGTGTTTTAGGCACACGTTCTCCTCATCACACCCACAAGAGTTGCTTTTGTATATCTTGCAGAGAAGACATGTGGGAAGGAGTGGTCACTGCTATAGTGTCTAAGGCTGTGTTGAAGGGGATGATGGTCGCTTCTTTTCATAGTCGATGACTTGCGAAGCGTCGATCCAAGAGTCAGAACTCGTCGGATATCCTTTTCAATGTACTTTGACTTCTTTGACACTACGTTTTCCCACTTTTCGGGTTCTTCGATCGAGAATGCTTTCGATCTCGTACACTTCGTCGTCTTTTCTGGTCACACGTTGTAATTCAGGCAAGTAAAACGTTCCTTTTAACACTTCCCCGTTCATGTCTTCCAATTTATAGACGGTAGGATGACGGCATCGCACTCGTTCAGTGACACGAAACAGTTCTGTGGTCCAGTTGGGTAAGTAATCTTTGCCGAAAGTACGTTTGATTTTGCCAATGCGCACCCAATCTTCTGCTGCCAACACTCTGCCTTTCTTGGGGACAGTTGGGGACGTACCAAACAGGCGCTCAAAGACGGTCAATTCGTTGTCGGAGTCACTCTTTGGGTGGTACGTCCGATGCTCCGATGGTAAGATTGGTTGTACACTTGTACTAGGTGCTTGAGAATGTGTTGAGGCGTAAAATATTTCCACGTGCGTTCTTTCAAGCTTGGTTCAGAAATTCGGTGCCTTTGTCGGTTTGCCATCGAAGAGGGTGACGACCACTTTGTTATAACACCAGTTTGAAAACTCGCACTAACTCACTGCTCGATTTGGAAGTCAATGGCACGATCCAGACAAATTTGGAAAAGACGTCGATGAGACAAAACAAATATTTGTAGCCACGATTGTAGGTGGCCAAATGAGAGACATCGGCTAAATCGGCTTGCCATTGATGATCGATGCCCTCCACTCGGGTGCGACGTCTGGAAAATTTTCGTCGAATGGGTTTGTGCAAGGTGTGCGTGGCTTGTTCTTGCAACCATCGTTGCACTTGAGGTAAAAGGACACTTTTCAGTCTAGTTTTGGCAGCACGATACAATTTCTGAACTTTTCCGTAACCCGCAGGATGGGATGGATCGTAGTAAATGCTGGCTAACACCTTCTCCATTTGTTAGTAGGTCAACCACTCTTCGCTGATGCTACATTGGATGGGGCGAAGTGGTGGTTTGGAAACGACTTTACGTATCCGATGTGCCACGGGATCAGAAGTCGAAGTTAGTGTTGGTTGTGGTGGTAATATGATGGCTTTGGTCTTCTTTTCTTTTTTCACTTCTGGTTTCACTTCTTTCCTTTTCACTTCTGTCGAAGGAGGAGTGGGCATCATCTTTTAAACCCAAACTTTAAGTTCTTTTCGTTGGGGTGTGGGGGAAAGGGGTCAACAAGGACGCTGCAATCTTTCTAGGAATGGGAGCTGCTGACGGTGTTTGAAAGACTTCTCGTGCCTCTTCTTCCTCACGTATTGTGGGGCTGCGTTTGTCTTGACCACTGGGGGTGGTAGTGGTAGTGATAGACTTTTCATCAGGGTCTTAAAATCTTTCAGAGTTGGTAGAGCTGTTTTGTCTAAAGCTTTCTGGTGAAAGAGTTGCATTTGTTGCAACAGTTGACCGTACTGTTGAGATTTTTCCGTTTCGGACAAATCGCTGAGATCCATCAATCTATTGCAATTCGTGTTGTAACTGGGACATCTCGATCAAATGAGGATTGGGAGGTAAATGCGGGGTCCGTTGTTCTTGCCAACGATGTTATTCGATCCATCACTTGTAAGGCACTAAAGTCAGTTTTCGTCCTTCCATCGGATTTCAATTGTAACATCTGAGATCTTTTAACTCCAGAATCCTCCTGTGATAAAATACCTCCCAGAAGTCCCAAAATTGGTCCCACTACTCCTTTGACAATAGGCCCTAACATGAGTAAAAATCCTCCGCGTTGGACCAACTTCTTTTTCTTTTCACGGATGGGGATTTTCTTTTGGACCATTTGGCGAAGAACGTGTCGATGCTAGGCTAAGCATTCTTTTTTGATCTTTAGATAAAGGTATCGTTTCTATCAAGACATTCAAACAACATTCGCGCACGGTATCGATGACGTCTTTGGAGGCTGTTTGAATGAGTTGTTTTCGCACGGGTGGAGAAACTTTGTACGGGACGGACTACACGTCCCAATGTTTGGCTTCACAAGGAGGCAGCCCTTTCCTTTTCTTTCCTTTGGGGTTAGAAGAGGAATATCTTCTGGGGGGTGACGTCTTTGTTTGTTTGTTTGTTCGGGGACACACACCAAAAAATACACTGACGTCGATGACTTGTCACGCACCTTTTTATCTTATTTTTTGGACTATCTCTTCGGCAAAAATGTCACGACTTTTTCCCCCAAATCGCTAAACAATCCTCTCCTTTGGTTGCTTCTCTTTTTTTTTGTTTTTTTTGGACCAGTATGTCTTTTCAGAGGTGACGTCGATGCTTGGCTAAGCGTTTTATCGAATGTCGGGTCAAACAACGATACTGTCCTTTTATTTTTCCTTTTTGGACAGGAGAACGACGATGGTAGTGATGTCTACTTTTTTGAGGGGACATCTTTGGTGCACAAAATACACTGAAGTCCATGGCTTGACATGAGTCTTTTTATCTTATTTTTTTAATATTTTTATTTTTTGGAGTAGGCCAAAGGGCTTGTAATCTATCTATTTGACGAAATCATCTACGAAGTATTTATTTTAAAAAAATCCTCCTCTTTGGCTGCTTCTCTTTTTCTTTGGATGAGTGTGTCTTTTCAGTGGGTGACGTTGATGCTTGGCTAAGCGTTATTTCAGATGTCGGGTGAAACGGCGAGACTGTCTTTTTCTTTATTCTCTTCCTTTCTGGACAGGAGAACGACGACGGTAATGGTGTGCACTTCTTCGAGGGGGGCATCTTTGGACGTCCATGAGCACAAAAACACTGATCCCCATCGTTTGCCCTAGGTCTTTTTTATACTAGAATGTGTCGCCACTGATTGTCGGCTCGTATCATTTTCATGGCAGGGATCACGCGTCGTGGAGGGGTTCGCAACGGACTAAATCGGGACAGTTCTTGCTTGGATAAATCCAGTAAACTCTGTAACATGAAAGATCTCTCGTGGACTTTGATTTTGGGGGCAGGTACCTTGTGAGCAGCGGCCATTGCAGATAAAGAGGAGGAAGATATCACCGCTGGAGAAGAAATTCTTGGAGACGCGGGTTTCCATACTCACGTCAAATTAGGAAAGATGCGTATCAAATCGGGTTTGGCAGGCATCACCAGCAACGGAGATGTAAGGTTGTGGCATGGCGATGTAAGGTTGCGTCCTGACCGATGTGCCTCTCTTGCGGATAGAAGCTGTTTTCTGGGGTCTTTTCTGGGGACTTTTCTTTTTCTGAGGCTTTGACCTGGTCTTGACACCGCTGCTCTTTTTCTTCTTTGTACGTCGGGCTTTTTTCTTGGGAATGACTTTGGGGCATTAGGATCCCATTTTAAGAGGGAGCGGATGATGATACCTCCTAGAGAACCACTACCTCCAGGTTTCAAAATGATTTACTTTTTGGTTTGAGTGTCGATGCGGAGATCGGTCAGTTGCGTCAAAGCTACTTTGTTTCTCTCAAAAAAGCGTTTGGTTTGATGTGGAATGTGAATGATGCCTTGAATTAATTGACGTGCTGTCACCGTAAACAATCGTAAGACTTCTTTGAGACTGGCTTCTAAGACACGAGCAGATATTTGTCGATTTCTTTTTCGCGATTGATGCCGTACAAGGCACGAATCAGTTTGACGGGAAGGTGAGACTGAAGGGAGGTCATGTTGACGCTATGTGAGACAGAACAAAAGTGCATGAGGTTTTTATAGACTTTTATTTTTGTTGTTGTTGTTGTTGTTGAGTTGACGGGGACGTGTACACGACAGGCCTTCCGTCTTGGCACCAGTGGTGAAACAGATGGGTACGAAATCGCAATTAATCGGGGGTGGGAGTGGGTTTTATATCCACGAGTAAGCAGGCGTGTGGGGTTTGAGTGGCATCGTAGCACGCATGAGTCAGCCAAGGCGTTCCTAACTGTTTGGCTAAGACGTGTACTTGCGATTTATTTCTAGGGCTTTTAAACAAGACCACGTAATGAGCATTGGGACTGATGGTGCGATGGGCTTTACTTTGTTGAAACAAATTTTGGGTGATGTAAATGACACTGGCATTACAATGATGCCCTTTGCGCGTAAACCACAGTTTAATTTCTTCTTCGTCTTCTCCTAACATGTAGTCGAATATGACCAGGTGTGTTTAACTGTGGTCTTCACCAGGAATGCCTTCCACAAACACGATGGAATCGCCTTGACTTTCTCGCAGGAGGCTGTACGCCGATTGCCCCTCTTTGTAACACCACACGATCTGTTGAGGTGGACGATCGATCAAATGATGTTCATGTTCGTTCAAACGTTTGACAAATTCGGTTTTGCCTGAACCGCTGGGTCCATCAATTAACATGTTAAAGAGATGGCGAAGATACAAGGCCTCCCAAATGGCACCATCTAAGTTTTCGTCGATGACATTGAAAGTGGAGGAGGAGGGAGCAGAGGTAGCCATTGTGCAGGGAATGTCACTTTTGACACGAAGACAGACAAGACAAGACAAGAGATTTTTACTTTTGTTAAGGACAGGTTAATTGTAGTCTTTAAATGTGAATAACACGAAAGACAAAAATACATAAAAGCCAGATGGTTAAGTACATGGATAAAATACACATCAAAACGATCAAAGTAGAATATAAACAAGTCACTGTACAACATTTTTGGTGACGAAGGTGTAGTGTCGTAGGAACAGTGTGTAATATTCTTAGAGCCTCTGCACTTGGCACAGTCACACAGGGGCCCTCCCGGAATGGCCTTTAGGGGATGTCGATTACAGTCCTGTCCTGAAAGGAGTGGTTTTCCTCGATGACGGTTTCTTCTTCTGGCACTGTCACTAACACAGGTTTAAAAGTTACCTTTTTCACTGAACGTTTGAATTTATGATCACAAATCTTGGGCATAGTGTGCTACTTCTTTTATCCAAGCCTCGAAGCCCACACTTTTCCAGTTACGTACATCTCTCCAGTGAGGGTGTAAGTGACAAGCTACATACACATCGTCGTAAACATCTTCAGTTACTAAAAGTTGACGAATCTTGTTTTCCATTAGAGGTCGAGAAGTATCGAGATGAAAGCGCAAGGCTTTTAACAGAACCAGTCTCTCGTGTGCATTTAAAAGTATTGTTTGGCGATACCTCACAGTACAGTTCGTAAAGTGTCCACAAGGTATCGGCTGGTAAACGAAATCCCAGAAAGGAAGTCACTAAAACAAACACCACACGTCAACCCTAATTCAGTCGACACAGTTCTCTTAATAAGTGTTTGAATACTGTCAATGATTTCCTTCCACGGAATCTGTTGTATCACGAATGATACAGATCGTGGCATGGTAGTCCGTTTTTATACCTCTTTTTGTTTGAAGTAATAAATGTACGTTTTGCACAGAACTGATTGTACTCCGTCGTCGTATCCAAATGGTTTAGTCACTAGTTCAGACGTCAAACACCGCACAGAAGTTTCCTCTACAGACAAAATTTGATAGCGTAAAAGATTTTCGTAATTCTTAACTCTTCCTCTGGAATTCGATGTAGTATGGCCACCTTGTAAGTAGTAGGACGAGTCGCAACCAGAGTCTTCTGGTCCTCGTCCAGTTCAAGAATGTGTGAGTGATGGAACGTTTTCAAATGAATCAGTCCTCTTATACCATTCAGGTACCAGTGGTTCCAACATTGGTGACGTAAGGGATGTAATTGTTCTTTGCGTTGCACTTGTATTTTGACCAACTCTCGGTAAATGCATTCTCTCAACTCCACATGCAAACCACCAATGTTCTCTTGTAAAGTATCCATCCAGAGATTATTGAAGTAGTCCCACTAAAGGTAGGTAGTGACAATCCGGAGACCATCGAGCTTGTTCCAAGTAAGCGGAATCTTTCTGTTCCCACTGGTGAAGTGACACACCACAACTGAAACTCTTAACTTTATCCCCATAGCCCAAGTAGATAAATCCGGCTCTGGCGAATTCTTTGGGGATAGGTCCTCCCAAGTACATAGGTCATTTTCCTTGGAAAGTTTGTAATCGACTTTCAAAGTCGAAGTATTCAGGCAAACGCACAGGGAACGAATATTCTACTCTCACAGGTTCATTTCGATGAGGGTACGGTGAAAGCCACAGGAGTTTGCTTAGGGTTGGATGACATCCGTAGGGTGGTAGACGCATGGTTTTGCTTGGAGCATGACATTAATCATGAAAACCAGTAAAGTGAAAAGGTGTTCGATAACGAGTGGCATCGCTTTTGCATCCCTCAGGTTTGACAGGCACAACATTACTTTCCATGGTAGGTATGGTAGTAGTAGTCATAGTAAAATTCCCATGATGTGGTACTGAATCGCTGAGGTCACAGCGTTCGGTATCACTGACATCGCAAGGCACTGCATCGCACTCGAGTTTGCTCTCGCGTGATACTTGCTGTTTGAAAGGATTCATCTTTCTTGCTTGGTGTTGATAGTTACAATAAGCTATCGGTCTTGGACGTTGTCCCTTTTTGTATGCTGACCAATATCAGCGTGTTCGTACGGTAAAGTGAGGTGGTGGGGAAGCCGTACTCGCTTCTGGTTCACGATTGTATACACTTTTTCCAAAGGCCGAATGACGATTTGGTGTATGGGTAAACGTACAATCTTGTGCGGTTCGTAGGCGGTCACTTTAAAATTTCGATCCTCTCCAGACTGCAAGGGTTCTTTCAACACGCCAAAGTTTACCACTTGACTGATGCGATAATTGAGAGTCAATCCTTTCACTTTACACTCGGTGTGCACTTCCTGTGGGTCTCGGTATTTGTAACCGTAATTTTTGGGATCGCCACTAGCAAAACTTAGAATCTTGTCGTTGGGGTGCTCGTCCGTCTAGGCTCCTAAACGGTCTCCTTCGATGTCAGGGTGATGGTCACCCAGGCGATCGATGTAGATGCAATTGTCAGTGTCAAAATACAGCACACGATCTCCAAATTGGTGTAACGCTTCGTACAATTTTAAGCGAGCATGGGCTATCACGTAGGCCGCAATGATGACATTTTCAAATTCGGAAGCCTCTACAAAGTCCAGTTCTTCTTAATTGACCAAGATCAAGTCCTCACAAAGGACGTCCACGTGTTTCATGTATTTGGTTTTGAATCATCTGGAAGTAGCGGAAAGGATCGGACATATACTCTGTCTTGGGTAAACACGGCCGTTGCGCCATTTTGCCCCACAGGCAATTCAACATCAATTTGGCAAACGATCGCCTTCCTTCGTTTTTCTTCACGTAGTCTAAAGTGATATTGTCCTTCTCCCAGTGTTTCTCTTTGAATTTCTCTTGGTCTTCTGGAGTCTGTCACCAGGAAGGATAGCCGCTGGCTTCTTGTTTCATTTTCAAAATGGCATCCACGTAGTCTGCAAAAATGCCTCTCTGAGTCTCGTCACCCTTGTGGTACTATTCTCTCTTGGGAAAGTGGTAAATTTCGTACACTTGGTATCCCAGGTCCAGAGCTTTGAACAATTTCACACTGACTCACGTCCCTGTCAAGGCGTGTTAAGCCTGGGTGTCCTGACAAGGTAGGTCTTGGTTGCACGTTTCAGCACAAGTACGGCACAAGGGAAACCTTTCCTTCGGAATGGTGAGGTAAAACGGGATGGTACAAGTCCGTGGGAGGCAAGAAATTGCACTTGATCAATCCTTCGTATTGCCCAAGGTTGTCCAGGTCGATATAAGGATACAGCGAACACAAGTCCAAGTATATGATTTCTTCTCCTTACTCCTCGCCGTAGTGGTAAAGCAAACAGGTGGCATTCATCCGTCCTCCGTACAAACTAACCCGTGGGTTGAGTGGGTCCACCCACTTCTAACTTTCCACGATGCGCTTAAACACCGGGTCGGTTTTCAAATGGTGGTCGTACTCGTGTTCCCACATTTTCACCACTTGGTATCCTTGCCGTTCTAACGTCAAGCGCCTCTGACAAGTGGCCTGGTACTAGTCTTCCATGGTCCGTTGTAAAAACTGACTTTTAGTGTCACGTTGATGGTAACATATGGGACATCCGTGAAAAAAGCATCCGTTAAACTCGTACACGATCTTTATTTCTTCTAAGTCCCAGCCATCCACCGAATACGTTCCGATGATCTTATCGCCTCCTCCGTTGCTGTCGTGTTGGATCCAGTTGTCTTTCTTGTCGCACAAATAATGTAGCCAGCGTAGGGCTTTAACCGAATGTTGACGTTTGACAAAATTGGTCATTTGAGGGCTTATGACAGCCAGGGTGTTTTCGGGCATGAATCGTTGGCGGTACACTAACGAACACGCTTTGGCAATGGTGCAAGCGTCTATCAAAGGATCGATCCCTCCGTGCCCTATGAACAATTCTCGAAATTTTTCATTGCAACGCCGTAAAATTTCCACGTCGGAACGACAATACTTTAACATTTCTTCCTGAAAGTCGAAAGGGTCCGAGGCGTGAGTCTGGTACCAAGCGTAGAAAGCTTCTCGTTGTTCGGTGCGCATGTTGTCGGGGTCGCAGTAGTGAGCCTCAGGCAAATGGGGTAGAACGGCGTGTTGATTGGCTTCGGTATTGAAAAAGTGCGGAAGATAGCCTTTCGCCATTTCTGTCATTCCTAATGTTTTAGGCATTCGGCTCAAAGGCAGGGTCAAGTAACTCATCGAATCTTTAAACTGCACTTGGCTCACTTGCATGGAAATGATTTTGGTTTCTTTCAAAGTGACTTTAGGTCGTTCGGTACTTTGTTCCGTATAGTATCTGAGAAGAAATTATCCACCGTATCCCGAGAAATTGTGAGCCATCACCGTGGCATAGCGATGAGAATCTCCGTAATGTTTGATGTCCTCTTGGCTCCACGTCTCGTCGATGGGGTCTAAGATCCATTGGGCGAAATCGGTCAGCGTGTTCGGTCCTGGAAAGATTTTTTTCACGTCAACCAGAAATCTTGCTGCAGTGAGGGCAAAGAGTAAAGATAAGTTCTTGGATGCACTTCTCGCACGCTCGATATGCCACGTAGAAATTAGGAATGTGAATGCCGATCTCTTGCATGCATTTGAAATCGATAAAGATGAAATTGGCTTTATTGTGGTCATATTCCTCTTCCTGTTTGAAATGGTATTTTTGAGTTTAGCATTCGTGTTCCAGGTCCACGATTTGGTGACAAATGTGACATCATTTCTTTAATGAACATACGTGAGCCTTGGTACAATTGATACGTATGCTTTGTCCACAAGTAGGGCACAATCTCAGGAGTTGACAAGCACATTTCTGTTTTGAACCTTGCGTCTTCAGATGTTGTTGGTAACAGGTAGGGCTGACAAAAGTGCGCTGACAAACAGGGCAATGCTCTGGTTCTTGTCCTTCGTCAGACAGGGTTTAGAGGTCAAAGATCCCTCACATTTTGATCCACAATCCTTGTGTTGCTTTCGATTGTTATAACCATAGTCACATTTCTCACAGTAATAACCGTATCCCAAGAATGCAGTGATACTGGTAATGGCATTGAAATGTTCATCGTAATGATAGACATGAACGTATTTTCCGTCTTTGAAATATTTGCCTCGAAACAACAGAGGTCTGCGCACTTCTTGAGGGTGCACTTTCAAGGTGTAGTGTGGAGCTAAGACGTCTTGCAATGCTTGAATTTCAGGAATGCCACAGGGTGTGTCTTTGGATATTCCAGCTTGCTGTAACAGTAGTTCTGCTTCTCTTCATTGTTTAGCTCGGTTCGATTCTTGAATAGTTTGCTAGGCTCTTTTCCATTCTGCCGTGTCGTTCTTGTCGGCATACGTTCATCCCACCACGATGGCCCTGGCTAAACACATAATGTCTTGAGGGTTGCTAATTTGGACGATGCTCTTTCGGTGCTACGAAGGTTGTCCACCAATAACACTTTTCTTCGTCACGTCCCTTGGGGAAGAAAAACTTGGGTCATGAACAATGTCGCTTTTCCATCGGTGATGTGAAACTTGTCGTTGGATTGTTGCACGTGTTGAATCTTGTCGATGACTTTGGAAGGTTTCAATTCTGCTGGGCTGCTAAACTTGATCCAAACGGGAGATTTCAAACTGTCGTGATGTATGGAAAGTCTCAAGCGAGCGTCTTCTTTGGCTTCACATTGCCATTTCAGTGTGGTTCACACAGAATCACACACATCGGTTATGAACTCTGCTTTCTTCAGCGGTACATCGGGCTTGAAATCTTTAAACTTCACAGTGTACGTGTAGGCGGTGGTTCTAAATTTTCTAGAGGAGCGTATGTCCGTCTCTCAAATGTGGTAGTACTTTTCAGGGTTTAGTGGTGGTGGACTTTGGTTTGATGTATACTCTCTGTGTCTGGAATCTGGCTCACTCATGTCATCTTAAAATCGATGGCATGGATTTGAGGCAAGACTTCAGCTACTGTGCGAGGCTAGAGGTCACGTTTCTGTCTCTTACTCTCTTCTCCTTTCTTCGTTAAATGATGCGATCATTTTATCTTAAGTGCTTCAAGTCAAATGACAACATTTTAAATGCCATGGGTCTCTATATATCCATCCCAGACCAGTACATATATAAAGGGCCAGTGCCTTCCATCCAAGTATTCATTTCACTCTAAAGCCTACCAGAAAGATGGAAGAGCCAACACAGATCGACCTTCTGATCTGAGCTTTGCGAGGTGTCAAACGAAAGTTTTCTTCCGACAAGCCGACGGACAACTCCCCATTCATTCGAGAAAAAAGTAAAGATACTTGCTTTATCTGTCAGAAGAAAGGGCATTGGGCTACAGAGTGTCCAGACCGTCAAAAAAGCAAGACAGGTATCAAAAGAGACAAAAGTCAAGATACCTGATATCATTGTAAAGAGAAAGGACATTGGTCTTCCGACTGCATATTGATAAGTTGATTGTTTTCTTTTCTTGGTTTCTATTTTTCTCCACATTGATTAAATCAAGATAATACACACTTATGATTTAAACATGAAAGATGGTTTTAATGATAAAAGTAGAGCAGTAGCAACACTTGGATAGATAAGCCATTCAGATACCGGCGCATGAAAATTAATGTGGAATAGAAACTATGCCAACTGACGAACCAACAAGAGGTAATTAAAATATTTTAGTATATTTACAGTTGATCTAAGTCATTATTCTCCTTTAGCAACAGTACAACCGACCACAAACTCTCTCTCTCTCTCTCTCTCTCTCTCTCTCTCTCTCTCTCTCTCTCTCTCTCTCTCTCTCTCTCTCTCTCTCTCTCTCTCTCTCTCTCTCTCATATGCTTTGATCGGTTTGACTTAACTTTTACCATCATTCCTAAGTCCAGAGATATCGTGGGATGACACAAACGAAAATCCTCTACGTTCGCTATTTCATAGATTTTAGCCCGTATCCTGCTACGATGGTCAAGAGAGAGAGAGAGAGAGAGAGAGAGAGAGAGAGAGAG